>JBBBDQ010001474.1:1482500-1670000 GCA_037127315.1 Ascarosepion bandense
CTAAACTACGTCACAGCTGAGTTTCCGGAAGTCACACAGGTTATTATTTATTGACGGAGGAAGAGTCCATTCCTATAGTTATGGCACTATAACACTTAGTCTGCTGATATTTATTTTATGTATTTATGTTCATATAATTTTTTCTCAAACTGTTGGTCTATCAGTCTATCTATTTAAGGTCGTACCTAGCTTAGTCTGCTCATATTTTATTTATTTTTCTACCTCAGTTCCTCTCAATATGTTCGTACCTATTTCAGTCTGTTCATATTTCCGTTATCCCTTTATCTTGTAAGGATGTAGAAGGCGCTTATCTCCCTTTGGTGGAAATAAGTTACGTGAGTCATTTGAAGGCCGCTTAATGACGTCAGTCCATACTGCGACGAAAGCGCCGGTCATTTTTCCGTTCGTTTTCAGCAGCCAAACAAGAAAGTTGCTTTCCTCAGCACACACCTCCAATGGCCCAGGCCAAATCTGACTACCTAGCAGCTTACAAAGACGTGATTTTTTTTTTCTTGTGTTCTTAACTGAGATACAGATGAATTCGGCCCGTTTGAATCTGGACTACTAAAATATCTTCTCCAGATAAAAGAATTTCTCCATATTATATGTAAAACCCTGCTTTCTTCTTTTCTCTTGGTTTGACATGTAGATATATGTTATATACTATTATGTGAGACACGTGTATATACGTATTAGTTTTGTGTATATCTTTGTAATATAAAAGTCTCTCTGAGAACAAAGCCTGTTTGTCATTTATTTTATTTATTTTTATTTTTATTTTTTTTTTTTTTTTGGCATTCCGTTCCGTCCCGTCCGTGAACTAAGGTGTTATATCACGGATATAATAATGCCGATAACGAGAGAAACATGAATGGCAGAATATATCTTTCTTCCTAAACGTTTCCGTTTTACACTTTATCTCGATTCTTCTCAATCTGTTGGCTTGTCTATCAGTCATTTCGTACCTATATCAGTCATTTACGAGTATAATGACTTCTACGAGGGTCATTCAATAAATAAGGGGAATTTTTCGGTATAAGGACTTCTACGAGGGTCATTCAATAAATAAGGGGAATTTTTCGGTATAAGGACTTCTAATACAGATAGAAGCTTACTTTTTTCCTTTACTTCTTTTTCAAAGGGATTTATTTTTATTTTTTTTGCAGATTAAAAAAAACATAGTTTTGAAGATTAACAACGATGGCCGACCAAGAAGCATGCAATGAACAGAGGTCATTTATCAAGTGTTTGGTTGCTGAAGGGTGCATAGAAGAATATCAAGTGTGTATGGTGCCACATGTTCCAGCCAAAAAATGTCTAATATCTAACTTAGTATGCTCGTATTTATTTTTTTCTGTTTATCTCTATCTCAGTTCCTCTCAATCTGTTAGTTTGCCTATCCGTCTATCAATATTATTTCGTACCTATGTAACTTAGTATGCTCGTATTTATTTTTTTCTGTTTATCTCTATCTCAGTTACTCTCAATCTGTTAGTTTGCCTATCCGTCTATCAATATTATTTCGTACCTATCTAACTTAGTATGCTCGTATTTATTTTTTCTGTTTATCTCTATCTCAGTTACTCTCAATCTGTTAGTTTGCCTATCCGTCTATCAATATTATTTCGTACCTATCTAACTTAGTATGCTCGTATTTATTTTTTTCTGTTTATCTCTATCTCAGATCCTCTCAATCTGTTGATCTGTCAACAGTCTCTCTATATTTCTTACCGTCGGATTTCGTAAGATTTGATTGCACAGAATGATTCGAACTTACACACACCTATACCTTTTCATGAGCTAATAAAAAAGCATATACATTTATACATTCACTAATAAAAAGCTCTTTTAATAAAATGTTCGTTCACTAAATTTTACCATTTGCTGATGTCTGCAAAAATAAAATTGATACAAGCTCGGATTTATTGGTCAGTCAGGAATTAGGAAAAACAATCTAAACATTGATCCGATTCTATTTTTCACTCTAACATAAATATGCGTGATATTTTCCTTTTCTCTTCGGAGAGCCATAGGTCGTCCACCGGACGCCAAGTTCAGGCGATCTGCATTTTTTTTTACTCACTCATTTTCTCCTTCTGCCTCATGCACTGTCAACAAAGAAAGATCATTACACAGTGTCACAGGTTGACATCTGGGCGCCTCATCTAAACCGCGTGCCTTTTTCATACTCTCTTACTCTCTCTTTCACACCACGCTAATTGATTTTCCTCTTTCCTCATTACTTATCGGCAACAAAAAAGACGGGAACAGACATCTTTTCCGCTTTCATTCACACTCAGGATGAACTTGATCCCCTACTACAATAGTAAACACTCACAGCGGCTTCAGATTTGTCTTTTCTTCACAAATCCATTTCATCTGACTTAAAGAAAAATGAACTCTTAAACACACATTCAAAAGAAAAACTTTCTTCAAAACTTTCAAACATAAATGTTATTTCAAAACAACAAAACTGATGTCATTCTTCTTGTTAAATAAATTGACAATTATTCATACAAACGTTTATCACGAAGCTTGGAACCCTTGATAGGGAATGTTGATCTTTTGTTCCAATATGTAAATTATTTAAGTACAATTAAGCTGCGTATCTAGTTGTTTCTATGATACTCGAATCTCGGCATTTGCAAGCTTGTTTATCTTTTTTTTTTTAATTATTTCACCCCAAGCAAGGCAAGAATGCCACCAATGCTCAGAGGGTTACAGTAAAAGAATAAAAATGGTACAAAGGATATCGAAGATAAGAGATGAATTGTAATTAAGTAGATAAAAGATGGCAATTGACGTTGTATTTAAGCTTTTGAAGATTGTAGCTATCAAGAAGCATGCCCATGGAAGTGAGTTCCACAAACGGGAAGTGTGAGAAAACACACTGTCAGAGTAGAAGAGGCAGTTATATTCAACTAGTTCTACGGTAAAAGTGTGAGACATTAATGCCAATCTAGTAGCACGAGTAAATACATGTGGCCGAAGAACAAGGGAAAAACTCGTCAGAGCAGTTGCCATGAAAATAAATGTAGAAAAGACAGAGGGAAGCCACATCCCGTCGGTGAGAATGTGACTGAAAGCGGGCTGCCAAGTCAGGATCAATTATATTGTAGATCCTCTTTTGGATTTTGTAGAGAATCTCAAGATGAATAACAGGAGCACCTGACCAGATATGGCAGCAGTATTCAATGCACGGACTAATTGTAGATTTATAAATGCAAAAAATGGATTCTGACGCGAAAACGTTCCTGGCCCGACAAAGTGAACCAACCTTCCTAGCAATAGATGCAGCTAGGTATTCAATGTCATCATTCTGTTTGATTATCTGTGACCTTTCTGTTTAGAAAGAAATAAAAATATTTTTTACTGATTTTTGCAACTTACTTAATCGTTGAATGCGCTAGAAAATAACAAAAATAGAATAAAATTCAAATAAAAATTTCAGTAATAATTGTTTTTATTTGTGTAATTAAGTTTAACTTTTTGTTGTTGTTGGGGGTCTATCTTAACAGCAAAACAAACTGTAAATGAACGTATTTTTCGATTACAAATTATTAAATGAAAGCCATTTTTCCAAAATGCAGGCAGTTAAGTGGCATACGTGATACACGCTTGGGCGATCATGTCTCGAAAGAGACATGACTGACTGGGCAGAATATTATCCCGCAGTAGGTTGCCATTGCTTTCTGCGGTAGACTGGTTGCCGACCAAGGCTATAGAACCCAATCTGTCCTGTTATTTAACCCATAACTGGAAGGAAGAGACGGATTAATACCTTTCCCAAGGATATTTGCGCGTAAGTGAATACAATGGATTCAACTGGAATTCGAACTCGGCTCCCCGGTTTCTCGTTCCGAGCCGATATCCACTGTACCACAACGCACATAAAGTTTCTTTAAATTAATGATTTATATTATTTACAATTTCTTAGAAGGTTTCTTTTTGATGGGCGATTTTTTTTAACTCTCGTTGCATCTGCCATGTTGTAATAATAGGTAAGAAAAAGATTTCTATTTAAACAATATATCAAAACGTACGCAACTGTTGCTGCACAATGAAAACAATATATTTTCTTTTATATCGGGTTGTTTTCCGTTAAATATGATCGACAGTATTAAAAATCGGACAAGAGATATTCGGAGTTACTCCATATTCGCTAAAGTCATACGCTTCTAATTCTAGCAAATCTTTAAGGTGAATTAAGTTGGTATTCTGACAATCATTAAGAAAGATTTCGGTTCTCACTAGGCTGCCTATAACTTGCCAGTGTTACTTCTTTAACTTGGCACTTATCAAACTGACATTTCGAACAGGGCTTCGGACAAGTAAGATTTTTTTTTAAGAATCGTATTAATATCGATGTCGGAATATTTAAAAAAAAAAACAGTGCTTGATTGTTATCTTATCCTCTTTATTATAATAAAAACTGTTGGGCATTTGTTTGCGGATATATATATATATTGTCACCCGCAGACAGATTTGTTTTGCTGTATCACAGTTCATCAGTACGATTAGACTCCGATTGCTTTTTAACCCAGGATTGAAAACCGACCGAAGTGGCGTCAATCGGCAACTCTACCTCTGGGCTATAGGCGATATATATATATATATATATATATATATATATGCTACCTATTATAATTATTAGACCACCCCAGTTTTTTTAAAGAAATTATGTATTTCATACTACTTTTAGTATTTATCTATGAATAGACACTTTTATCTTTTGTTCAACCTTCTAATGTGGTGGCGTCGGTTGCATTTGGCACAAGGCTATTTAGCAAGCATAGCGGATGCTCCCTACATAATGGTGACCACGATACGATCTGAACACGCAACCTTCTGATCCCTACATAATGGTGAACCCGCATAGATCACGCAGCCAAACCTTCTGATACCTATATCAGTCTTCATATTTATTTTATCTATTTCTCTATCTTAGTTTCTCTAATTCTGTTTGTACCTATCTCAATCTGTTCATATTTATTTTATTTACATCAATCTCTGTTATTATTTATTTCTCTCGGTTCATATCTATGCACTTCTAAATTTGATTTTTTTTAATCTGACATTATTCCTCATTACTCTCAAAGTTATTATTCGATATTTGCTATTCGTGTTTCAGTTGGACATATATTTTTAACGAGGAAATCATGTCAACCAATCAGTTAAATATGACTTCTCGATGCAAGCTGGTTGACATTAATGCCAATATTTAAAAAATAAAAAAAAACAGGAATATCAGTTGAAATACATGTCAGTCAGTCAGTTAAGTGCCATACGTGATACACGCTTGGGTGATCATGTCTATTTCGAGACGTGACTGACTGGGAAGAACATTATCCCACAGTAAGTTGCCATTACTTTCTGCAGTAGACTGGTTGCCAGCCAAGGCTATAGAGCCCAATCTGTCCTATTATTTAACACATAACTCGAGGGAAGAGACGGATTAATACCTTTCCCAAGAGTATTTGTGCGTAAATGAATGCAAGAAATTCAACTGGAATTCGAACTCGGCTCCTCGATTTCTCGTTCCGAGCCGATATCCACTTCACCATTGAGTTAAGTTTAGTAACTGATATATATAGGGTTCTTCAGAATCATGTAATGGTTAACAAGCTAGTTTGACGGAATTTGAACTCGGCTCCTCAATTTCTCGTTCCGAGCCGATAATCACTGCACCAATCCAGAAATACGTGTAGCCAGCAGAAATAAAGATTTTAGCAATGAAAAATATTGTCGGACTAAAAATCTATTTAAAATTATTGTATGCTTATCGGGTAAAAATACATCTAGCAGATATAAATTTGAACTGTACCAACGAGGTGTGCGCATATATTAAGCAGATAACTGAAGCTTCTCCTCTTTCCGTGACAATTTTCCGTGGTTAATAACTTTGTTCGGCTATATGAGCGGTTATAGATATAGATATAGATATTATATACGCACATAGCAATGAATTAAGAGCATTTTAAACTTCTTTTTCTTCATGTGTCATGTTCCTTCAGGGCGTAAGCAATCACCAACTTTCATTTGCCTCAGTCCCTTGTCGCTCTTAATATTTTTCTTCATGGTATCTCTCCCAAACCCCGCTACACCATCCATTTGCGCAAGCCCATCAAATATGCCTCACACTGCTTTCCCATGTCTCTATTTCCCTCTATCCATCCTGTGAGTGTCAGATTCTCCAAACCCTCCTTTCTCATTACGTGTCTCAGGAACCTCATCTGATGTTAAGTATAAGTTTTCTTCTAGTTTACATACTCTCTAATACCTCGTCGTTGCTCATGGGATTGGTCCATGGTATCCTCAGCATCCTTCTGTAGAACCACATTTCTGCTACATCCTTGAAGAGATCTTCCAACATTCGCTGCCATACAGAATGACAGAAAAGACAATAAGGTCGGATATTGTCGGTTGGGGAAGATTCTTCTTTAGTAGGATTTCTCAATCTTTGATGAATGGCATTAATTTTTTTTTTATTTTGTTTTGTTTTTTGTTTTTTTTTAATCATGTCACCCCAAGCAAGGCATTCCACTGCCACTATAGAGCAGGGGGTTACATGAGGGAAAATGATGAGAAAAAGTGGTTAGATGTAGCAAATGTCAGAAGGAGGGGGATAGACGGGTAAGGATAGCGAGGATGAGGGTTGGGTAGATGGGAAGAGTGTTTGAGAGAATGGGTGCGAGTTAGTGTGTTAGGAGGTGTCTATTGACCTTACATTTAAATTCCTGGAGATTGTAGCTGTCGGGGAAGTAAGTGTATGGAAGGGAATTCCACAGGCGGAAAGTGCGAGGAAAGAAGCTATTAGAGTAAAAATTGCGGTTACATCTTATCTGTTTCACAGTAAAAGGGTGGGACCTAGTAGCTAATCTAGTATCTCGCGCAAATTCATACCTAGGAGGCACCAGTGATTTAAGTTCATCGGAGCAGAAGGCGTGAAAGTATTTATAAAAGAGGTGCAGGGAAGTTTGATACCATCTCAATAATATGTACCCACTAAAACAGCGGTTATGATAATAAGAAATATCTATGAATGCTCATATCTGTTTCATATTTTTTTCTATCTATGACCCTGAAAAGTGCTTGTTCAATACACTTTTCATATCTATGACCCCGAAAAGTGCATGCTCTTTATCTTCAATGTCTATCTATAGATAGACTAGCAGTATAGCCCGGCGTTGCTTGGGTGTAATAAAAGCTTTAAAACTAATCCATGGTCCTGGTGCTCAGACTCTTTGGACGTTGACTCGAAAGACTAAAAAGCAACAGTTGTTTCCAGTTAAAGCGAAACTCTAGACTGAAAGAAAAATTAATGGATGTAAGTCAAATTTTGATTTCCTGGTATCGATTCGATATCAAGTATTTTTCGTCGTAAACTGAATTTTGAAGGCTAAATAAGTCCTCTGAGAAAATGGTATCATGGCTGAAACTAAGAACTACAATTATACCTACTTAGAGCCAAACCCGAAGCAAAAACTAAAATAAAAAGGCTCAAAAAATACAGACATACAGGTAGATAAATAGACACACACACAAACATCTTGCCTTTTAAATATATATATATATATATATATATATATATATATACATTATCGATTTTCTGCACTATTGTAAGAACTGCAACCTTGAAACTTCTGAATATCGTTTCTTATGTTTTTGTCTATGAGTGTATCAAATTTGATTAAAATCGGACCACTCCTTCTATAACCCGATTTTTTTGATTATCGATTTTCGATATTTATCGGAAGTACCTCGACACAAAACCTAGCTAAGAACACTCGCAAACGCTTATAATACAACGGTGTACATTTTCAAGAAAATCGATTCAGCCGTTTCGGAGTCTACAGGTAACGGACACACACACACACACACACACACAGACACTCACACAGACAAAGTTCCATTTATAAATAAGTTTAGATAATTATGACCAGATTGCATAGACATTTAGCTATAAAGAGAATGAGATAGATAGATAGATAGATAGATAGATAGATAGATAGATATTACAATAAAATTAATATATAAATTATATATCTAGTTATGAAAAGGATGCTTCAAAATCACGGAAACAGCTTATGAAGATATGAATAATGAAGTATTTCCTAGCTTTCTGGGAGGTCATTGTTAACGGTCAAACGTCGGAAGCCCTTAAGATCAATGACGGCTTTCCTAAGAGTTCTTTCTTCGGTCAGACATTCTTTCTATTGTATTGCAGATGATACAAAAGTTTACAGGTACCTCCCCAAAAACCTAGAAGATGATCGCAACGAGAATCTTTGCCTTCAAGTAGATAGATAGATAAAAATGAATATTAACAGCTCAATAGATATATATAAATATTCTCAGATAGACATGAACATAGATAGATAGATAGATAGATAGATAGATAGATAGATAGATAGATAGAGATAGATAGATAGATATGAAGGTACTGAGATAGATAGATAGATAGATAGATAGATAGATAGATAGATAGATAGATAGATATGAAGGTACTGAGATAGATAGATAGATAGATAGATAGATAGATAGATAGATAGATAGATAGATAGATAGATATGAAGGTACTGAGATAGATAGATAGATAGATAGATAGATAGATAGATAGATAGATATGAAGGTACTGAGATAGATAGATAGATAGATAGATAGATAGATAGATAGATAGATAGATAGATAGATATGAAGGTACTGAGATAGATAGATAGATAGATAGATAGATAGATAGATAGATAGATAGATATGAAGGTACTGAGATAGATAGATAGATAGATAGATAGATAGATAGATAGATATGAAGGTACTGAGATAGATAGATAGATAGATAGATAGATAGATAGATAGATAGATAGATAGATAGATAGATATGAAGGTACTGAGATAGATAGATAGATAGATAGATAGATAGATAGATAGATAGATAGATAGATATGAAGGTACTGAGATAGATAGATAGATAGATAGATAGATAGATAGATAGATAGATAGATATGAAGGTACTGAGATAGATAGATAGATAGATAGATAGATAGATAGATAGATAGATAGATAGATAGATATGAAGGTACTGAGATAGATAGATAGATAGATAGATAGATAGATAGATAGATAGATAGATAGATAGATAGATATGAAGGTACTGAGATAGATAGATAGATAGATAGATAGATAGATAGATAGATAGATAGATAGATAGATAGATAGATAGATTGATATGAAGGTACTGAGATAGATAGATAGATAGATAGATAGATAGATAGATAGATAGATAGATAGATAGATAGATAGATAGATAGATATGAATATTCTTAGATATGAGCATAATGGGCGTGCCTCTTCGTCCTACAGCACGAATGCTGGTGTCCCACAAGGCTCTATCCTGGGCCCAACGCTCTTCCTTATTTTCATCAACGACCTCCCAGATGAGATCAGGTCCCAAGTAGGCATCTACGCAGATGACACTACAATATACTCCCGCTCCAGTAAGAAACCTGTCGTGGCGGACAGACATAATCTCGCTGCTGACCTTGAGCGGGATCTACACTCTGTGGTGAACTGGGGCAAGAAGTGGCTTGTCAACTTCAATTCCTCGAAGACCAAGCTGTTGTCTGTCAACCATTACAGGCAACCTCTTCTGCCTCCCATAAGCATGGACCAGATGATTCTCCCGGAGAGTAATACACTACGCCTCCTCGGACTTACCCTGTCCTCAGACCTCAAATGGAAGCACTATATTGAATCCATAGCAAAATCTACTGCTAAGAAGATTGGGTCACTATGTCGATCCAGGATGTTTTTTCCACCTGAATCCATCCTGCATATATACAAGTCAACCATCCGTCCGTGCATGGAGTACTGCTGCCATTTATGGTCAGGTGCCCCTGCCGTTCTCCTCAGTGTTCTTGACAAGCTCCAAAGGAGAGTCTGTAATGTGATAGGTTCTGATCTGGCGACTCGTCTGCAGCCACTTTCCCATCGTCGAAATGTGGCCTCCCTCTGTCTCTTCTATAAATACTTTCATGGCTTCTGCTCGGATGAGCTTAAGTCACTGATGCCTCCTCAACAGGTGTTTACCCGTTCAACCAGACTGGCAACTGGGTCCCACCCATTCACAGTCAGGTTAGCCAAACGCAGACGACAATTCTACTCCAGCAGCTTCCTCTCTCGCACTTCCCGCCTGTGGAACTCACTCCCGTATTCTTGCTTTCCTGACGGCTACGACCTCCAGAAATTTAAAAGCAAAGTTAATACTCACCTACTAACCACTGGCCTCTAGCTCTCTCCCCTCCCCTGTATAACCTTCCCTTTCTCTCCGCCCATGTACCTGTCATTGCACCTGCTTTCTCAGTTTTCTATTGTTCCTTTCTAACTAGCTTGTACTCCTCACTCTTTTCTAATTAATCTTTCTACATTTATGTAACCCCCTGCACATCAGTGGCGTTTCTGCCTTGCTCGGGGTGAAATGATTAAAAAAAAAAAAAAAAAAATTTCAGTGTCGATATGAACACAGACATGTTTTTTTTTAATCGTTCCATCCTAAGCAAGGTGAGACGGTTGTTACAAGTGAGAATTGAGATTTCTAGAGTAATCTACGGAAATACTAATAATAGAAAAACAACTCCAAAACTATCTGAAAATGAGATCAAGCGATGTAAGTTAGCATTCATTTTGCTCTACCGAATGTTTTGATTATAAAAGTTAAAATAAAAAATGAGAAGTGTATATAAAGAAAATTTTATATATATATATATATATATATATATATATATATATATATATATATTTTTTAATTCAGATACTTTAATCCAAGCGGAAAAGCAGGAAGGTAAATTCCAAAAACCCGATCCTAATTAATATTAAAAATTTTATTTTAATATTAAAAAATGATACAGGAAGAGAGCTCCATGTAATAAAATATTACAGAGCAAATATAAATTAAAAAAGGATTAATTCAATGATGTTGGATGATCATTTCGATATGAAAATCCCCACGGGGGATAACACATCACCTCAGCAACAGAAAAATCCTTTCAGAAACTGGAGAAAAATCAGTCTAATTTTCCTTTTTAAATAGATTTGCAAAGAAATTAAAAAAGAAAAAGAAAAAGAAAAAAAGGATAAAACAAAATAAAATCAAATAAACAAGAAAAGAAAAAATTGACATCATCTGGCTTCGCAAAAAAAGGAAAGAGAATTGTAACTTAAAATTAACGGACGGCCGTGTTGAATTGATGTAAGGTTAAGCAACACGGAAAAAAGGTGGGAGATAAGAGAGATAAAGGAAGGAAGGGAGGGAAAAAGAAAAGAAAAGAAAGAAAATTTTTTTTATATATTACAGACGCTGGACATATTCAAAAACCTAACTTCCGAAAAACGTTGAAGTATTAGAAAAAGGCCTTTACTTAAAAAGGCATAATTATTTTTAAAGGGAATAAAAAGATATAGGATTTAAAAAAATTTTTTTTTTCAAATATTAGGTCATTTGATTTAAACTAATAAAGACACCCGTAGATTATAAATATAATAAATTATAATAATAAATTATAATATTTATATATATATATATATAAAGATTATAACTTATTATTTAGATTAATTTGATACATTGTTAATAAATAATAATATTAATTTTAAATATTAATTTCAAATTTTAATATATTAATATAAATAATATTAATAATAAAATTAATATATAAATTATATAAGGATTATATATAAAGGAACCATACACATTTACTATTTCTATAATACAATTCCTAAACTTATTTATAGTAAAAAATAATATAAGTTTGTTTTTTTGGGCTTTTTTTTAATTAAGAGTAAAAGTTATTCATGGTAAAAAAAAGGTTGCGAACCACTGATCTCGAGGAAGGGTTTGTCCAAAGTCTTTTGCGTTATTTTGGCCCTCTTTATTATGTTCTTGGTAAAATCTTTATACCAAACAATGTATATGTTAATCGTAATATTAGTCGTTTCCTTATAAGGAAACAGCCGACATTCATTAACCGAGCAGCCAGTACTAATGTATGACTTTTAAGTCTTTCTTCAAACAGTTTCTTTCAGGAAAATAGGTTTGTCAAGATCACTAGCTGTTATCGCTCTTTCAAGTATTGATGAGGATTTTCTTCCTCACATTCTGTTTGAAGTGGCGTGGAATGTCAACATCATTTGTCACGCTTTGGGTGATCATCTCGAAAGAGACATGACTGACTGGGCAGAACGTTATCCCGCACTAGATTGCTATTTCTTTCTGCGGTAGACTGGTTGCCAGCCAAGGCTATAGAACCCAATCTGTCCTATTAATTAATCCATAACTGGAGAAAAAAGACGGATTAATACCTTTCCCAAGGGTATTTGTACGTGAATGAATGCAGGGAATTCAACTGGGATTCGAACTGGGCTCACTCGATTTGTGATTCCGAGTCGATATCCACTGCACCACAACGCACATTGATTTACATACGCTCTTAATTTTACTGTTTTTGAAAGACCTCCGCTGATGTGGTTTCCGTTATTTGGTACAATTCTTAATCTATGATTACATTGCGCCAGTCCACGAGTTCCGAGAAAAAAAATCATCTTCGTTAAGACTTACAGGTTTCATTCTCTTGAAACCACCTTTAACCATCGATCTGAAAAAGCAGTTGTATACTAACGACAGTTTAGATGTTTCTGAACGAGTTTGGCATCATGCAGGACCTCCATATCACATTTTCAATCTAACAAGACTCTTGAAGTACTTGGCTCGATTTTTTAGGATAATGTTTTGTTTTTCTGTAGCAACGTATGATATTATACCCCCTAGAATAGTCAATGTTCCCTCTTATTTTTAATTTTCTTATTTTCTATAGTAACCAGCTTCTTTTCTCGCACTTCCGGCCTGTGGAACTCCCTTCCGTTTACTTGCTTCCCCGACAGCTACAATCTCCAAGAATTTAAATGTAAAGACAATCGTCATCTCCTGTCTCACTAACCTGCATCCTCTCTCACATGCTCCTTCCTCCGTCCACTCCACTCTCATCAGTATTCTCATCCTTCTCTTACCCACTTCCTGACACCCCCTATAACCTGTCACTCTTTCTCATAACTTTCCTCCTATGTAACCCCCTGCGCAATAGTGGCAGTAAACTGCCTTGCTTGGGGGCGATATGATTATAATTTTTTTTTTAAAGCAACAGTGTCAGCCTTCCTTGTCTCACGTATTCCATAATGAGTTAATTGCTATACGTCTGCTGCACGAAAGATTATTTTACTGTGTTGTGCCAAAAACATTTTCTCGTTAGAATCCATCCTGCACATGTATAAATCTACCATTCGTACTGTTGCCATATCTGGTCTGATGATACTACTGTTCATTTCGAGATTTTTGACAAAATCAACAGAGAAGGGCCTGCATTACAATCGATCCCGACCAGTCACTTTCTCACCCACGTAACGTGACTCCACTCTGCCTGTTCTATAAATGTTTTCATGGTAATTGATCAGATGAGATTTTTTTCTTAGTGCCCTGACTACATGAATTTAAACATTCTACTAATTTGGCAACTAGGTCTCACTGTTTACTATTGAATTAGTGAGATGCAACCCTCATTATTACTTAAACAGTGTTTGTTTGTTTGTTTGTTTGTTTGTTTGTTTGTTTGTTTGTTTGTTTGTTTTGCTCGGACTTTCCTCACGTGTAAATCTCTTCTGATTTCTTGCTTCCCTGGTAACTACAATCTTCAAAAATTTAAATTCATGCAACGTCAGTCGTCATCCTCTGCCTTCTTGAAGTCTTTTCCCTTTTGCCCTTTTCTCCGTCTCTTTCATTTTCACTCTCTATGCGTTCTAGTAACATTGCCGTCTTGCGTGGGGTGAAATGATTAAAAAAAATAAAACAAAAATAATAACTCACCAAGGTATTTGAAGCGTTTAGTATTTAGTAATTTTAGATCCTTAATTTTTATGACAGATACTGAGTAACTTCCACCACTGAATTCACGTTAGCACATACATACATATTAATATAACCGGCGTTACTCAGCTGTAATGAAAGCTTTAAAACTAATCCATTGTCCTGGAGCTCAGACTCTTTAGACGTTGGCACGAAAGACTAAAAAGCAATAGTTATTTCCAGTTAAAGTGAAACCGTAGACTGAAAGAAAAATGAATGGATGTAAGTCAAATTTTGATTTCCTGGTATCGATATCAAATAAGTTTTTTCGTCGTGAACTGAATTTTGAAGGCTAAATAAGTCTTCTGAGTAAATGGTATCATGGCTGAGTCTAAGAACTACAATTATACCTATTTAGAGCCAAACCCGAAGCAAAAACTAAAATAAAACGGCTGAAAAAAAATACAGACATACAGACAGATAAACAGACACACACACAAACATCATGCTTTATATATATATATATATATATATATATATATATATATATATATTATCAATTTTCTGCACTATTGTAAGTACTGCAACCTCGATTTTTTCTGCACTACTGTAAGAACTGCAACCTTGAAACTTCTGAATATCGTTTCTTATGTCTTTGTCTATGAGTGTATCAAATTTGATTAAAATCGGACCACTCCTTCTATAACCCGATTTTTTCGATTATCGATTTTCGATATTTATCGGAGGTACCTCAACACAAAACCTAGCTAAGAACACTCGCAGACGCTTTTAGTACAATTGTGTAAATTTTCAAGAGAATCGGTTCAACCGTTTCGGAGTCTATAGGTAACGGACACACACACACACACACACACACACGCACGCACACACACACACATACACACACACACAGACAAAGTTCCATTTATATATAAGTTTAGATACGTAAAAGCAGAAATACTGATATTGAAAAGAGGGAATGCTTCTATCGCTCGGTTTACACTCCACCCACGTCTATTGAACAGGTGAAGAGGCTCATCCCTTGTTTCCTGTTTAGGATGTGGTTTCCGGTTTTCTCTTTTCCAATCTTTTCACTCTTTTTTTTCTTCTCAATTGGGTAGATAGACTAAATTATCGCCCGGTTTACACTCCACTCATGTCTACTGAACAGGTGAAGAGGCTCATCCCTTATTTCCTGTTTAGGATGTGGTTTCCGGCTTTCTCTTTTCCAATCTTTTCACTCTTACGTAGCCCCCTGCTCATCAGTGGCGTTATCGCCTTGCTCGGGGTGATATGGTTTTTAAAAAAAAATCTATTGTGTTGAGCGTCTTGTGGTTTTGTCATATTTTCTACTTCTAAAAGATATAAAATAATGGGCCATTCTAAATGTTAGATGTTAGATCTTTAGGCTTTTTCAACCAATCATTTTATTTTTAGACGCTGCGTATATTTCTTGACTCGGACCCCGAATAACACGAAGCTAATATCATGACGCAACAAATGGTAGCATCTGAAGAGGACGAATGTGAGCAAGACAGGAAATTAATCCTGGTCAACAAGAGTTACTTCCCCTTGTCTTTTTCCTACTTTCTTTCTAGATTTGAATGGATATTGATCCTTTGATGCAGACCAGCACAGACTAACCACACTACCACGCATCACGGACGAACTCCCTTACAATACACGCTTAAATATTAACACGATAACATGTACATACAAATTAGCCAACCCAGATGTTCATTTACTTTAATTCCATGTACACATTTAGATTGTGTGTGTGTGCGTGTGTGTGTGTGTCTGTGTGTGTGTGTCTGTGTGTGTGTGTGTGTCTGTGTGTCTTTGTGTGTGTGTGTGTGTCTGTCTGTCTGTGTGTGTGTGCGTGCGTGTGTGTGTGTGTGTCTGTGTGTGTGTGTGTGTGCGCGTGTGTGTGTGTGTGTGTGTGTGCGCGCGCACGCGCGTGTGTTTGGGATCTAGAAAATCGCACATACACAAGTCCGCATACAATATATAAGTCGTAGAAGATACGTATTTTGTCTTAAAAGTATTATAACATCTAATACTAACGAAAAATAGCCTGCCTGGTATAAAGACGCCTTAGTCCTCTTCAAATTGCTAACAGATTTATTCGACTCTTTTACTCTCCAAAATACTCTGCAAGCACCTCTTCTAGAAATTAGTATCAGCTGCATCGTTGTGTTCTCCTTAATCTCGTCCACTGGGTTACGACAATGATTTTAGTTTTTGGAAAAGACTAAAGTTTCATTGAACAAGATATAAATTACAGGGGAGTGGTGCAATACTTTTCAAAAAATACAAAACAGTACGGAACGCAAAGTCGACTGTCATTATTAATATGACGGTCTTACCCAGAAACTCGGTTCCCGTATACGCAGTAAAGTCGCCTATGATTGGTTGCAAATTTGCATCAACGCCCTACAACCGGTTCTATATATATACGCTCTCACACCCTGATTGACCACTTTGGAAGAATGGTAGGCTTTGAAAAAACAGTAGCTACTCTAGCATCTACGCATCGTTCATGCAGTAATGAATTAGAACACTCTGACTACTGGCGTATGTTTACATGGTATATCACACGCTAAAAGCCTGCCTCCTTCTTCCGAGTGCCCAAAGCTCAGAGGTAGAATCGCCGACTGACGCCAATTCGGTCGGGTTTCAATCCTGGGTAAAAGCAATCAGATGACTAACCGTACTGATAAGCTATATATATATGTATATATTATAAATTATAAATTATACTTTAGAACATATACAAACTACAATCTACTACAAAATTGTACATTTGTTTCGACATTGAAAGAACAATGTCTCATCATGTAGTTAATAATGATGGTGTTATTGATGTACAATTTTGTAGTAGATTGTTATTTGTACATGTTCTAAAGTATAACTTATAATAGATATCCATTGCTCTATTTTTATATTGAGCACTCTTTTAAATTAATGCTTTGAACGTTGCAAATATATTCTTCGTTCCTTATTCATTTGTATATATAGAGAGAGAGAGATAGAGAGAGAGAGGGAGAGGGAGAGAGATAGTGTACAATGGGTAAATTGTCGCCTTTTTCATTTATTTCGCACATGCGCGTTGTTTGTTATTGATTTTTTCAACTGCGCAGTATAATGAAGTCAGTTGGGCACCATATGTCAGAAAAAGAGCACAATTTACTCCGCGAAAAACGTGGAAACGGACGGCATGCTGTACTGCTTGGCATTCTTACCGGAAATTCTAATACGACCACTTCAGAGCCTTTGGGTGTCAATTTAAGGACAGTGCAGAGGATTCTGAAATAGTTGGATGTACACTACCGGCTATGATTATTAGGCCACTCAGGATTTGTTTTGTTTTTTAAATGATGTATTTAATACTATTTTTAGTATTTTTTTGCTAAAACGAAAATAGAATGGTTCTTTTGTTAATACATGTGCATCAAATGAACTGTTCAGTTTCTGTGCTCTCTTCCCCATGCTAGTCTCTTCTTGTTGGCTGGCCGAAGCAAAGTCTTCCTGGCTGCCTTGTAAAATTTTTCAAGGTAATAATAACAAAAGAAACATTCTATTTTTATTTAAAATTATCCACTTGGCAATAAATACTAAAAATAGTATGAAATGCATCATTTTTTTTTTTTTTAAACGGAGGTTGCCTAATAATTATGGCCGGTAGTGTATATAATGGTGATTACGAAGATATGGCAGCTCGGAAAATTCATTCTGATCGTTTTGATAAGAAAGAAAAATCCAGAATTTTTTGGTGAGGATCTCTACTCAACACAGAGGTCTACATCAAGTTCCTTGAGGAAGTAGTGTTACCCGGAGTCAAGAGAGTGGCTGCTGGAAGACCCTATATCTGGCAAGAGGACTTACACGCATGAAAACCCAGTCATAGTTGTCAGACAATTTCTGCGACCACATTACTTCTTCCACCCGGCCACCTAAGTCCCCAGAACTGCAACCCCATTAAATATTATGTGTGGGGTGCAGTTGAGCAAAACAAGACTAACAAAAGTCCTTGTAACAGCAAACATGGGCTGAAGGCAAGGCTTATGGCAGCATTTACCAACTTTAACAAGGAGACCGCCCAGAGGAGTTGCAAGAGGTTCCGAAGTTGCCTGGAAATTTTGATTGAAGTCAATGGTGATTTTGCTGAATAAATTTACTTCTTAGTATTTCAATATATCATTGTGTAATTTTGATAAAAATATCTGTTAAAATAAGATGTCAGTGTCATTGAGTTATAATATTATTGTTGCTATTATAAAAAAAAAACCCCCTAGCAGTAGTTTATGTATAATATCTTCTTTTTTTTTTACCGCGAGCTTGTAAAAAATACCAGGTTGGGAAATTAGCGCGGGATATCCTTCTCTCAATGAGGGTGAATGGGCCTCTCTTAAGCCGTGGTAGGCAACCCATCTAGTGATGGTGTCACGATAAAAACACCCTTGGTAGCTCTACCGAAGCATCAAGTATTCAGCTACTGACAAGATTTTTGAATCTCGGCCGAGGCCGCAGAATGATGACGATGATGATGATGATGATTGTTGCTATTATGACTACTATTTCGCTACTTGTTGTTCAAGACTAACTTTTATAGAAAGTCATAACATTTATACAACTGGCGGAAGTTAGGGAATCAAATTCAGTTTCAATGGCTTGTAAAACTAACGTGTGTTTGTGCGCGTTCTCTTTTATCGTAATATATAAAAGCTTGCATTGTTCACCGTATTTCTTCGTCACAGCAGAAATTGACTATCTGTAAAGAGTCAGAAGCAAGTGGCTGGCCCAAAGCCAAAGATCAACTAAACCTAAGTGTCAGATGGCCACTGTCCAGGGAACTTACGAGATCTTACCTTTTCATTATTGACCTTTAGACTCTATTCGTTGATCGGTCAAGTTCTTTTTGTTAATCATGCATCCAATTTCTCCTAACACCTCCAAAATTCTCAGCCATAGTGATCGAACCTATTTCGAACCATGATTGTATTCAACATAATACGATAATTTGATCCCGTGTGTCGACAACTCATAGGAGGGATTTAAGTAGCGAAGGCAGCCGTGAGGTTCCGGATGAAGAGGCTTGTCACAGTTTAATAGTGATAACGAGGCTCGGATGTTGAAAAGTTGTCTGCTCGGTTCACTTCTCCAAAACTCTGAATTTCAGTGTCCAAACATCAGAATATTGGAAAGTGGATTGAACTGAGTGTTTTCCGGAATCCCTTGGTAGTTTTTTTTTTCTAAGCCCAACTTAGCTCACACAAGGCTACAATAATAGGGTACCAACTGAAGATTGATCTCTTATCTGCTAAACTTTGCTTATACAAGTTTGGTGAATGACTAACAGAAACTTTTTTATTCTCTATGCTTTTGACCATTTTCCAGGTTTCCGACGAAAGATTAAACATAAAACGTTCAATGTTTGAATTCTTTACACTTTCGTAAATCATTATCAAAATGTTTTTGTTTTTAATGCTATGTCAATTTTATGGTTTTTCAAATATCCCAACCATATCGATGTTTAAAGTATCGCGTCTGTACGCGTCATTTTGCGCTGTACTATTTTGGTAAATATTTTGTTTTGTAATTTTTGTTCTTTTATTTTAATTTTCTTGACAATTGATTTTTATAATTTCACTGGAAACCATCAAAATGGTCCAAAATATATAGAAAAATTAAACAAAACAAATCTTTAAAAAAGAAATTTCCTAAATCTTTAAATAAAATTGTGTAGATTAAAAATTGCTGCCCAAATACAAGGGTACGCTGAAAAATTCATAGGCTGACTATGAAGACGTAATGCTAGCGTTATGAAATATTGCATGCATTAATTTCAGCCTTTCTTATTAATTGCAATATGTTTTCTGTGTGCGACAGTAAACTGAAAACATCATAGGCTGACTATGAAGGCGTAATGCTAGAGTTGTGAAATATTACATGCATTAATTTCAACCTTTCTTATGAATAACTGCATTGTCTTTTGCTGTGTGCGACGGTAAGCTGAAAACATCATAGGCTGACTATGAAGGCGTAATGCTAGCGTTATGACATATTGCATGCATTAATTTCAGCATTTCTTATTATTAACTGCAATGTTTTTCTGTGTGCGACGGTAGGCTGAAAACATCATAGGCTGACTATGAAGGCGTAATGCTAGAGCTGTGAAATATTGCATGCATTAATTTCAGCATTTCTTATTAATAACTGCATTGTTTTTCTGTGTGCGAGGGTGGGCTGAAAACATCATAGGCTGACCATGAAGGCGTAATGCTAGCGTTATGACATATTGCATGCATTAATTTCAGCATTTCTTATTATTAACTGCAATGTTTTTCTGTGTGCGACGGTAGGCTGAAAACATCATAGGCTGACTATGAAGGCGTAATGCTAGAGCTGTGAAATATTGCATGCATTAATTTCAGCCTTTCTTATTATTAACTGTAATGTTTTTTCTGTGTGCGACGGTAGGCTGAAAACATCATAGGCTGACTATGAAGACGTAATGCTAGAGTTGTGAAATATTGCATGCATTAATTTCAACATTTCTTATAAATAACTGCATTGTTTTTTCTGTGCGCGAGGGTGGGCTGAAAACATCATAGGCTGACCATGAAGGCGTAATGCTAGCGTTATGACATTTTTTTAATCGTGTCACCCCAAGCAAGACATTCCCCTGCCACTATAGCGCAGGGGGTTACATAGAGGGATTGGGTATAGGAAATGTCAGAAGGAGGGTGAGAGATGACTTAGGATGTACATAGGGAGAGAATTGGAGAGAGTGGGTGTGAGTTGGTGTGTTAGGAGGTGTCTATTGACCTTACATTTAAACCCTTAGAGGTTATAGCCGTCGGGGAAGCAAGCATGCGGTAGGGAATTCCACAGGCGGGAAGTGCGAGGAAAGAAGCTGTTGGAGTAGAAATTGCGGTTACATTTCATCGGTTTCACTGTAAAAGTGTGGGACCTAGTTGCCAATCTAGTATCTCGTGCAAATTCACATCTAGGGGGCACCAGTGATTTAAGTTCATCAGAGCAGAAGCCATGAAAGTATTTAGAGAAGAGGCACAGGGAAGCCACGTCACGCCGGTGAGAGAGATACTGCAGGCGGTCAGCCAAGTCGGTATCAATCACATTACAGATTCTTCACTGTATTTTGTCAAGAACCCCGAGGAGAATAGAAGGGGCACCCGAACAGATGTGGCAGCAGTACTCAATACACGGGCGGATGATGGATTTATATAATTGCAGGATAGATTCAGACGGAATGAATTTCCGGGCCCTGCACAGAGAGCCGACTTTCATAGTTGCGGATTTAGCAATGGATACGACGTAGTCATACCACTTGAGATCTGGTGAGAGTGTCAGGCCAAGCAGGCGTAGTGATTTACTCTCTGGGAGGCAAGCCTGTTCTATGCTAATTGAAGGGAGGTGCGGTTGTCTGTGGTGGTTAACTGACAGCAGCTTCGTTTTGGAAGAATTGAATTTTACGAGCCATTTCTTACCCCAATCCACCACGGATTGGAGGTCCTTCTCAAGCTCGGCAGCGAGCATGCATTAATTTCAGCCTTTCTTATTATTACCTGTAATGTTTTTTCTGTGTGCGACGGTAGGCTGAAAACATCATAGGCTGATTATGAAGGCGTAATGCTAACGTCATGACATATTGCATGCATTAATTTCAACTTTTCTCATAATTAACTGCAATGTTTTTTTCTGTGTGCGACTGTAGGCTGAAAACATCATAGGCTGACTATGAAGGCGTAATGCTAGAGTTGTGAAATATTGCATGCATTTATTTCAGCCTTTCTTATTAATAACTTCATTGTCTTTTTCTGTGTGCGATGGTAGGCTGATTCATTATAGGCTGACTATGAAGGCGTAATGATAGCGTTAGGAAATATTGCATGCATAATTTCAACCTTTCTTATTATATTACCCGTAATGTTTTTTTCTGTGTGCGACGGTAGGCTGAAATCATCATAGGCTGACTATGAAGGCGTAATGCTAGAGTTGTGAAATATTGCATGCATTAATTTCAACCTTTCTTATGAATAACTGCAATGTTTTTCTGTGTGCGTGGGTAGTCTGAAAACATCATAGGCTGACAATGAAGGCGTAATGCTAGATTTATGAAATATTGCATGCATTAATTTCAGCCTTTCTTATTAATAACTACATTTTTTCTGTGTGCGACGGTAGGCTGAAACATCATAGGCTGACTATGAAGGCGTAATGCTAGCGTTATGAAATATTGCATTCATTAATTTCAACCTTTCTTATTATTACCCGTAATGTTTTTTCTTTGTGCGACTATAGGCTGAAATCATCATAGGCTGTCTATGAAGGCCTAATGCTAGAGTTGTGAAAAATTGCATGCATTAATTTCAACCTTTTTTATGAATAACTGCAATGTTTTTTCTGTGTGCGAGGGTAGTCTGAAAACATCATAGGCTGATAATGAAGACGTAATGCTAGAGTTGTGAAATATTGCATGCATTAATTTCAGCGTTTCTTAGTATTAACTGCATTGTTTTTCTGTGTGCGACGATAGGCTGAAAACATCATACTCTGACAATGAAGGCGTAATGCTAGAGTTATGAAATATTGCATGCATAAGTTTCAGCCTTTCTTATGAATAACAGCATTATTTGTTTCCCGGTAGGAGAGTAGGGTGAAAACAACATAGGCTGGCTGTAAAGCAATTATGCTAGAGTTATGAAGTATTCCATGCATTAAATTCAAATTTTCTTATTAATAACTGCATTGTTTTTTCGGGTACAAAGGGTGGGCTAAAAACATCATAGGTTGAATATGAAGGCGTTATGTTAGATCTGGGATATATTGCATGCGTTGATTTAAACTCTTTTTATGATACAACTACATTGTTTTTTTTTTATTTCTTACTATGGCTTTGAATTTTATCACCCTCGTTATTCACCATATTTAGCCCCATGTGACTATCATCTGTTTCCCAACAGAAAAAATACTTCGCTGGAAACTTGTATGCCGATGATATGACGCTATATCTTCTGTCTATAATGAGATCCAAGCAATACAACACTGATATAAGAAATGTGTGAACCGTAAGTGAGACTATGTTAGAAAATAAATCCCATTTGGTCACATTGCATCAGAGTATCTTGATAAGGTAAGAAATTTTCAACCAACGCTTGTACATCAAAATCTAATTATATAACTTGTCGTCGTCTTGCGGTCTTGGCCGAGATAGAACTCACAACACCCTCCAGTATTCCCTGTGTATTTGGAACCCTGGCGCAGTTTGTAGCGAAATACATAACCTTGTCAAATAGCTTAATACTTGAGGCTTTGCCAGGGCTACCAAGGGTGTTTCTATTGTGACACCAACACTAGATGTGTTGCCTCCAGGCCCTATCCTGTTATTTAACCCATAACTGGAGGGAAGGATTAATACATTTCCCAAAAGCACCAGTGCTTAAGTGAATGCAGGTCACTCAACTGGAATTCGAACTCGGCTCACCGATTTCTCTGTCCAAGCCGATATCCACTGCACCACAACGCACATCCGTCACTGAACGCTTACAGCGCACGGTATTCCCAAGCGGTCACCCATCTAAGTACCGACCAGGCTCAACTTTGCTTAACTCCGGTGATCGAACGAGAACCGGTAAATTCAACGTGATATGGCCGTAAGCCATGACTAAGTAGCTGTGAAAGAAACTAACTAATGCCATTAACTTGAGAAAAAGAATTATTAAATAACAAATTACAATAACGAGAAAGTAATTCATCAAACGTCTTAACGAGAACGTAGACAAATTTGAAACTAAAATCAATACAAATGGGGAAAACCACACATATCCAAAAAGAAACAAATAACTGAACAGCCTCTCGACCATATTACTAAATCAATCAACCAAACCATCAATCCATCTTAGGTACTTCGTATAATTGCTAAAAAAAAACAGCATAGTATAAAGAAAAATGTCTTAAACTTAATAAAAACGAAGTTTTTCGATCAAAATGTTTGTTATTATTTAGAGAAAACTGGTTTTTAATGATTTTTTAAATACTTTCACGGCTTTTGCTCCGATGAACTTAAATCACTGGTGCTCCATAGGTACGAATTTGCACGAGATACTAGATTAGCAACTAGGTCCCACCCTTTTACAGTGAAACCAATAAAATGTAACCGCAATTTCTACTCCAACAGCTTCTTTTCTCGCACTTCCCGACTGTGGAATTCCCTTCTATATGATTGCTTCCACGACAGCTACAATCTCCAGGAGTTTAAATGTAAGGTCAATAGACACCTCCTAATACACTAACTTGCATCCATTCTCTCAAACACTCTTCCCATCTACCCAACCCTCAGCCTAGGTACCTTTACCAGTCTATCACCCTCCTTCTGACATTTCCTATATCTAACCACTCTTTCTCTTTACCTTCCCCCAATATAACCTTGCGCAATAGTGGCAGTGTCTTGCTTGGGGTGAAATGATTCAAAAAAAATTTTCTAACGTTCAAAATTTTGATAAAAAGTCTTGTTTTTATTATTGTTAGCAGGTAACCAAATTGTTACGTGCGTTTACAATGGATAATGTAATATTACGAAACTCAGTTTTTTTCCCACTGAAAAACACATTAATTTGGAAATTCTTGAAAATTCAAATAAATTTCGGATTTTAATGAAACTTTCAGGACTTGTTCACAAATGAATGAAAATGAATGAAATTATTTTTGAAATCATTATTTTTAAAAGCTCTTGGTAAAAATATTTTTTTCTGTTACTCCACCTAAATTCATGAAATTTTAAAAAATTAAATTTTGTTGGGGAAATTGATTTTATTACTTAAACGCAGGATTCATTGTGGAATGTAAATCATCTATTATTTTTTTCAAACATTTTGCCTTTATTTAAGAAAATCCACTCCGAATAGTAAAATAAAAAATGCAATAAAACTATGGCATTATTTAATTTGATAAGCTTTTCATTGCTTTAATAAAAAATATATATTAATGATATTAATGTCTGAAGAAAAAAATTTTTCGAGTTTTCATTTTTTTTATAATAATTTATAAAGTTTTAAAACTATTTTAAAAAATACTTCAAAGATTTGCTGGCGTTAGGTTATTAAGTTATTAAATGAAAACTATATTTACTAATCGAAAATTGAAATGTTTAATACAAATCGTCGAGCCTTCGAATTTTTAAAATAATTTGTGTGTGCGTGTGTATGTGTATTTGAAGTTTTTTGTATGATAATTTTTTTCTACCAATTTCATACCTATCTACAAAATAAAATATATGAAAAATGGTTCCAAGTATACAAAAAAATAATTCTAAAAAGTCTTTCGTTAGTCTTCAAACATACCTGCATAAATTTAAAATGGCTGTTCAAATAAACCTCCCTGAAAGTTTTGCTTAATATAACGTAAGCTATAAAAGGGAAGAAATGCTGAGAGAAAGAGTGTATTAAGTCAATCTTAGAAGTGAAGAGAACTTGACTTATAGTGGGTAGGCGTTCTTTTGAAGGGTAGTTGTATATTTTTGCAGATTAACGGAATTTGGCCTCGTTGTAGATAACCCACTATAAGTCATAAAAAGATTATAAATCAGGAAAAGCAAATTGAGTTGAGAAATAACATTTTATATATACACATATCAATTAACGTTTTTACAATTAAAGTAATTCTTTGAATATGGGTCCAACGGAGGTTAAAATTTTCATGGCAATAAAATGCTGAAAAGAGAATTAATACTTAGGTATGTGAGAGCGTTGTAAGTAATGAATGTCTTTGATGTATCCGCTCCTTTGGTCAGTAAGTAGTTTTGAGACAGCGAAGAAGGAAAAGAGAGGTAAGGGCGACGGGCATAGTAAGCTGCTTGACTTGGTCAAGGGAGTTATTAATTACTCTCGTCTCTCTGAATCAGTCTGTGTGGGTCGGTCTGGGTCTGTCTGTCTGTCGATGCTTTCTGTATCGGCTTTTTATTTCGACTTTTTGGATCGCAGCAGATCATTTGGGAATTCACACTTGTATTTGATAATGGGCTTTCCATTGGCCGATAATTAAACTTCGCGTAGGCTCGCGAACTGGAAATTTAATATTTAATTAATTTTTAGTTTTCAACCGGAACATCTGCGCGAAGCCGGATGCGCACCGACGACTTTTGGTCATTTGCTTTTTGGTCGTGAGAGTGCAAACATCCTGTCTCTTGCTTTTGCTCGGTCGGTATATCAAGCCACTGACAATGAAATTCAGGCATTCAAAGATCAACTGAAATCATAAACATGCTCCTGATCTCTCTAAATTCTATAACTATTACCTCGCTGATTCTTGTTTTCATGCTTGTTGGAAATTCTCTGTAGTTCCTGTTTTTAAAACTCCAATAAGTCCTCTGACCCCTCTAATTATCGCCCTATCAGTCTCTTTCCGATTTTGGCAAAGTGTTCGAAGCTATTATCAATGCTGAAATGGTTCATCATCTCACATCCCACAACATTTGACAAGAAGTGGGGCTAACAGCCATCACTGAATATATATTCCAAGCTCTTCATAAGAATCGCGAAGCTCGAGCTGTTGCCCTGGATATCTCAAAAGCGTTTGACAGAGTTTGGCATGATCGCCTTCTGCGGAAGCTACAGGGCTACAATTCCCAAGTAGTCATCTTTGCAGATGACACCATTATTTACTCTCGTCTGAATAAGAAATCTGTCTAGGCTGACAAAGTAAGTCTCTTTGCTGCTCTTGAAAAGGACATCTAATTTATGATGGATTGGCTCGTAAATTTGAATACTTCTAAAACGAAACTTCTCTCCATAGAGAAATTTTCCTATCTTCCATCAACACACTGCGCCTCCTCAGCCTCTATCTCTCAGCCGACCTCAAGTGGAACGACTGCATCGAATCAATACCTACATCTACTGCTAGGAAGGTTGGGTCACTGTGTCGGGCTTGGAAGATTTTCTCGTCAAAACCCATTTTACACATTCATAAACCTACCATTCGTTCGTACATTTAAGACTGTTGCCACATCTGGTCGAGTACTCCTTTTATTCCTCTCGGAGATCTCAACAAAATCTAAAGGAGGATCTGCAATTTAATCGATCTCGATTTGGCAGCTCGACTTCAGTCATTTTCTCACCGACGGAGAATGCCTGTGTCTATGGAGGGATTACAACGAGTCGTCGATGATGATTTACCTCTGAAGAATTACATAATCGATTCTAACAAGTCATAATCACAATTAAACTATTTGAAAGCATAAATCATGCGTTTTGAAAACTTTAGACATTGTTGAAGATCACAAGCTATACTAGAACCATGCATGTAAATCGCATACTTTATCAGCACCGCCTATTTTATTTTTGAAAATGTTTTAAGTAAAAGAGTCAATGAATTTTGATTGACAGTATTCGGTTAATGAATGTTGAATATTTTCTGTGTGGAAATGGCTATTTTCACCATTACCATTCAGTTCGGTTTTTACAAAATAATATACAAAAAAGTAGTTATTGTCCGGCTTACAAGACGATGTGGCTAGAAAGACGCACCCTAATATTGGAAAGAAATTTCTAAGAAAAAAAAATGAATTCTCATACAACAACACATTCACCATGCGACCCTCACATACTGGGGCCAGGTATTGTTTACATTAATCACTCATCTGATTTTGTTTGAATGCTAATGACATACTAGTTGGTGGTTAGTAAATATACTGTACATCTTTTATTGTCCAAGGGTTGTTTTATTTTCATAAAAAATAATTAAAAATTTTAAAAATATGCAAATAAAAATATACAACAAAGAAATTTTATTCATCCTCAAATCTCAAAAACTCGTCACTGTTGAATTCATGTAAAAGTTCTAATGTATTATTTACAGAGTCAACGTTACTGTCAGTCATGTATAATAAATGATCCTGACTACCATCTATGTCATGGTGGTAACAATGATGGTAACTGATACAATCGTCTTGGAAGATGCACACGTATTTTTCAGGGGAAAAAAGTGCATCTTGTAAGCCGGAAAATATGTTAATTCGATGAAAGATTTTTTTCTTTTAGTTTTGCGTAACGATAAATCAACCTCGGTGGATTATTTAATGCCAAAAAGGTGGAGTTTTAAGGTAGTTGTGTTTTTTTTTTTTAATGTTCGGTTATAGTTGATTAGTCAGATTATAATTAAATGTTTTTGTTTTAATTCTTTTTTATTTTAGAAAACTGAAAATGTCTTCTAGTTTTGTATTCAAAAATGTTTTGCTGAGAATAATTTTTTTCTTCTAAAATGTGTTATGGTTATAACTTTTACTTAAAAAATGTATTGTTGGTAATATTTTTCCTTCAAAAATGTATATTTTTCTATAAAAGTCTATTTTTATGTATATATTTCTATAAAAGTGTATTTATATACTTTCGTAGAGTTTTGACCCCAGTTTGGGGAGAGACTATTTGCTCATAGCTGGGACCCTAACAGGTGCTACCACTCCGGTTCAGGGTAGACCTGGGAACAACAACAATTAAGATGTGGTTCCTTGCTTCTCACAACCTCCCAATCAGAGGGCTTGCTGCCGGATGCAGTTTACCGTCATACCCAGGACTAGATGAAAGAATACAATAAGTATGTAGAGCAATGCTTTGCTTAAAAAAATGAAAGCTGAACTTGAGGAAAGATGGCAAAAGGTAAAGGAACAATACCACAAATATGCAGTTCAATAAGGTTAATATCAAAAATGAAAAAAAATATTGTATTTCATTTTTATTTATCGATATCTTCTTGGCCCCAATACAAATTGTCGTCTACTTTTTATCCATTTATCTAAGTTATATTTTTAAACAATAATTTTGGCAAGTGAATGTGTCACTGAAATAAGTTGGACATTTTCCAAGTTTTCGTGTGAAATCCAGAAAATACAAATTTTAAGTAAAAGTGTTAAAATATATTTTAAAAAGTCTTCATATTCTACTGGTGTCAGTTTAAATGGGCGTCTTCTTTTTTCCATTTATCTAAGTTATAATTATAAAAGATAATTTTGGAAAGAGAAAATTTCACTAAGATATGCTGGAAATTTTCCAATTTTTCATTTGAAATTAAAAGAAAAATACCACCTTTAAACAAAATGGCATCAGTTTAAAGTGAGGTCAGGCGGGGATGGCTTTATAAATGAAGAAACTTTATGTTTTTTGAGTGATGTTTTTCTTTTTCTTTTTGCACGATTTCTAGAGTAAAATTAACTTATTTGTTAGAATAAAATTAGCTTATTTGATAGAATAGATATAGAAAGAGTTTAAAATATTTAAAGTTAGTGCAAGGTCATTATATATTGAGCCATAAATAATTTCCGTTTTTGTTTATCAAACGTATTCTTCAAACGATAATGTACAATTATATTTTATTCAATTATGCATCTATCATTGTTTGGTGTGGCTTATGGTCTCTTATCAGAAATATCTTTGATACCTTTTGTGTAAAATGCCTCGAGTTCTGATACAAGAAATAGTTTTCGATCAACTCGTGAATCTAGTTGGTCAGGGGAATATGACAGGTAGAACAGTTGGTCAGGGGAATATGACAGGTAGAACAGTTGGTCAAGGGAATATGACAGGTAGAACAGTTGGTCAGGGGAATATGACAGGTAGAACAGTTGGTCAGGGGAATATGACAGGTAGAACAGTTGGTCAGGGGAATATGACAGGTAGAACAGTTGGTCAGGGGAATATGACAGGTAGAACAGTTGGTCAGGGGAATATGACAGGTAGAACAGTTGGTCAGGGGAATATGACAGGTAGAACAGTTGGTCAGGGGAATATGACAGGTAGAACAGTTGGTCAGGGGAATATGACAGGTAGAACAGTTGGTCAGGGGAATATGACAGGTAGAACAGTTGGTCAGGGGAATATGACAGGAAGAACAGACCAACCAGATTCCAAATTTTTGTTTCCTATGTTCTTGCTACATCCGCTCTAACGTTGTCATAGAGAAAAACATTTTTAATGACGAGAGTAGGGTGTATTTTTTTTTTTAATAAGCGTTTCACCCCGAGCAAGGCATGTCACTGCCACTACTGCGCAGAGGGCTACATAGAGTGGAGAAAGGATGGTTAAATATAAGAAACGTCAGAGGGTGGGTGATAGGCGGGTAAGGATACCGAGAATGGTTAAATATATGAAATGTCAGAGGGTGGGTGATAGGCGGGTAAGGATACCGAGAATGAGGGTTGGGTAGATGAGAGTGTTCTGAGAATAATTGGGAGTTAGTGTGATAGGAGGTGTCTATTTACCCTACATTTAAACACCTGGAGATTGTAGCTGTCGGAAAAGCAGACTTGTGGAAAGGAATTCCACAGGCGGGAAGCGCGAGAAAAGAAGCTGTTGGAGTAGAATTTACGGTTACATCTTATCTGTTTAACTGTAAAAGGGTGGGACCTAGTTGCTAATCTAGTATCTCGTGTAAATTCCTGCTTAGGCAGCACCAGTGCTCTAAGTTCATCGGAGCAGAAGCCATGAAAGTACTTGTAGAAGAGGCACAGGGAAGCCACATCACGCCGGTGAGAGAGTGGTTGCAGCCGGTCTGCCAAGTCAGTATCAACCACGTTACAGATCCTCCTTTGTATTTTGTCAAGAAGCCCAAGGAGAGCAGCAGGGACACCCTACCAGATATGGCAGCAATATTCAATAAATCGTTTTTTATGGGCACTTAGCATCTGCAAAACGTATAAATATGTATTTATTACCTCACTGCATTTTCAGAACTCAAAAATACTCCGACAATCGCACAAAACGCATAATATCACCTTTCTTCCATGGATGTCAGCTTGTGGGATCGGTTGTCCAGATTTATACTTGTCAATCTATTACTTTTTTTATGTAACCCATTGTCTTATGTCAAGGATGTGCGTGGTGGCGCAGTGGATATCGGCTAGGAACGAGAAATCGGGGAACCGAGTTCGAATTCCAGTTGAATTGATTGCATTCACTTACGCGCAAATACCCTTGGGAAAGGTATTAATCCGTCTATTCCCTCCAGTTATGGGTTAAATAATAGGACAGATTGGGTTCTGTAGCCTTGGTCGGCAACCAGTCTACCGCAGAAAGCAATGGCAACCTACTGCGGGATAATCTTCTGCCCAGTCAGTCATGTCTCTTTCGAGACATGATCGCCCAAGCGTGTATTGCGCATGGCACTTAACTGACTGATTGTCTTATGCAACCCATTTTACATCACCTGCTATGATATATTTAAGTTTCTTTGCTTGTTTAGCGGTATATTACTCCTTGTGGATCATTTAATGCCTAAATTTAATTTAAGCGTACTACTAGATTGACATCACCTTTTTACCGTTGAAATAGTTTAATGCAACCCCACTTCTACTCCAACAGTTTATTTTCTCGCATCTCCCACCTGTGGAAATCCCTTCCGTTTACTTGCTTCCCTGATAGCTACAATCTCAAAAGTTTAAATGCAACCTCAATTGCCATCTTCTATCTTTTTGAATCACATTCATCTTTTATCCTTTCTTCAATATCTACTGTACCTAGTTTTTTCTCTCACTGTAAGCCCCTTTCTTGGGGTGAAATGAGTAAAAAATTTTTTTTTATTTTCTTGGGTGCATTAGTAATTTCATTTTCAAAAATATATTGCTGCATTACGTTTTTATGTATTGTTGGTTATTTTCTTTTTAAAGTATGTCTGGTAATATTTTTGTTCATAACTGTATTGCTGGTAAAATTGATCTTTTTTTACATAAAGTTATTGCTGGTAATCTTTTTTTTAATCGCCGGTAATCTTTTTACCATGATAATGCATTGCTAGTATTTTCCCTATAAAAAATATATTTTTAAGCTTTCATAGTGTTCAACCCCTGTTTAGGGATTAACTATTGCCCAAAGCTGGGACCCTAACAGGTGCTACCACTCAAGATCAGGGTAAACGTGGAAACAACAGCGATTAAGTGGTGGTTACACACTCCTAAAACCCTCTAATTTCCAAATCAAAGGTCTATAGGATACAAATCCTGTACCATCCATCAAAAACAAAGAATAAATTACACATCCGCAAAATCAAATTCAAACGACTACAACATTTCGGAAAAAGCCAAAGTAAAATTGCACACCCTCAAAAGAGGATACAAACAGTTAAAAGGTTTTTTTCACAAGTCTGTGTGAAAAGCGATACTCCGGATCCTGATTGGTTGACAAATCGAGAAATTCAAAATACATCGGTCAAAACGGTTTTTTTCACAACTAAATAAAAAATCGTTCCAAGATCCTCCCACGTGACCAGAATTCAATATTTAAGGTAGGTCCCCTCACCGGTCACATCAGTCAAGAGAGTCAGTCAAGAGGGTCACTGAGAGACAGCAGTTGGTCGACCCATCACTCAAACAAGCAGTCGATCTGTCAGCCATGACAGTCAATCCCGAGAGGCGCAGTGTCAGATACACACATTCCTATAGGCGCCTACATCAAAGAGATAAGTGCCGACAAACTAATTCTTTGCCCACTCAACCGTTACGAACGGAAAGAAGAGAGGAAACACCTGCAACGGCCATAAAACTTTTCACATCTCTGAACAACCAGAACTGCCATTACCAAACATTTTACTAACTCATTTCCTTACTCTTTCTCTCTCTCTTTTTCTACTTACTAAGTTAAGTAGACTGCTTCATCGTTTTACATACACATGCACTACCAATTACTACTATCTCTGTTTGACGCTCTCTCTCTCTCTCTCTCTCTCTCTCCCCTCGGGAATTCTCATTCACACTCTTTTCCAAGTACTTAACGGCTGATACATAAAAAGAAAAGAAACATTGTGCTGCTACTCTGTGTAATTACAGACTCGAAACCAACACTTTCATACTCAACCAACTTTCGTTCAAATGCAACAGACACTTTTATATTCAACCAACATTCACGCAAATATAAAAGAGACTTTACTATCAAACATAAGATACACAGAATTGTATAAATTGTTTATATTGTAGATATATTGTCAAATACAAATTTTTCATATTTTTATACAACGATTCTTATTGCGTTGTCTTTTTCCCGAAATTTGTGTTGTATTTTTGTCGTCCGGAATTCTCGCATTAAAATCTCCTTTTTTAATCCGGGTGTTCTGGAACCTCTTAGGTCTTACTGCCGGATGTAGATTATTACGGTACCCAGGAGGAAATATAATTAAGGAACAGTTAAGATGATGCATTCGTTATTATAAGTGGTTTCCAAAACAGAAAAGTTCTGATGAATTAAATTAATAGTAGCGAATATAATGAAGATGTTAACTTTCCACTATACCAAAATCAATTTTTTTTTAAGGAAACTACCATTACTAGTAGAAAGAGTGATAACAGCGAGTGGACTTAAGAAAAATATTTTCATCAGAAATTATTTTAACAGAAATATTTTATTATTTCTGAAACACAAAGTATTTAAAATAAAGGTTTATGTATTACAACCGACAGTAATACCGAATGACCAGTCAATACCTGGAAATTTCATAACTGCCATTACCAAACATTTTTACTAACTCATTTTCTTACTCTCTCTTTTCTTAATTCTCTCATTTCTTTACTCTGTCGATTCATAACGCTCCCATTTCTTTACTCACTCATTTCATTACTCTCCCATTTCATTACTCTCTCATTTCATTACTTACTCACTTCTTTACACTCACATTTCTTTGCCCTCTCATTACATTATCTCTGTTTGCCTCTCTCATTTCTTAAATCTCGCATTACACTATTATTTCATTTCTTAAGTTTTTCATTTTATTAATTCCTTATTTCTTTAAGCACTCGTTATTTTATTCTCTCATTTCCTAATGCTCTCATTTCTTTACTCTCTCATTTCTTTGCTCTCTCATTTCTTTGCTCTCTCATTTCTTTACTCTCTCATTTCTTTACTCTCTCATTTCTTTACTCTCTCATTTCTTTGCTCTCTCATTTCTTTACTCTCTCATTTCTTTGCTCTCTCATTTCTTTACTCTCTCATTTCTTTGCTCTCTCATTTCTTTACTCTCTCATTTCTTTACTCTCTCATTTCTTTACTCTCTCATTTCTTTGCTCTCTCATTTCTTTACTTTCTCATTTCTTTACTTTCTCATTTCTTTCCTTTCTCATTTCTTTACTCTCTCATTTCTTTACTCTCTCATTTCTTTGCTCTCTCATTTCTTTCCTTTCTCATTTCTTTACTCTCTCATTTCTTTGCTCTCTCATTTCTTTACTCTCTCATTTCATTACTCTCTCTTATTAATATTTTCTCATATTTTTACGCCCACATTTCGTTTCTCTCTCATTTCATTACACACTCTTTTTTTACACTCTCATTTCATTACTCTCTCGTTTTCTTACTCTCATTTCGTTGGGTCCTTCCTGGGCATGACGGTAAACTGCATCCGATTGGTAGGTTGTGAGGAGCATGGAACCACCTCTTAATTGCTGTTGTTCCCAGGTCCACCTTGATCCGGAGTGGTAGCACCTGTTACGGTCCCAGCTATGGGCAAATGGTTTACCCCCACCAAACTAGGGTCAAAACACTATGAATGTATAAAAATACACTTTTATAGAAATATATACATAAAAATAGACTTTTATAATAAAAAAAATATACATTTTTGAATGAAATATAATCAACAATACATTTTTAGTTAAGACCATCCTTAAATATTCAATCCAGCCATGTGTGGTGGCTCACAGAATGATTTTTCTTTAGCTGTGGAAAAACCGTTTCTCTGACGTATTTTGAATTTTGCGATTTGATGACCAATCGGAATCCAGAGTTCCGCTACAGGTCTGTAAAAGGAATTTGATATTTATTTATTTTTGGTTTACCACCGGAACTTCTGCGTGGAGCCCAGATGCGCAAAGACCAGTTTTGGTCATTTGCTTTCTGGACCTTTGAGGACAAACATCCGGTCCCTCGCTTGCTCGGTATCACCACAGTTCGTGCCAGTGTTTGTTAACGTCTTTTCAAAAGTGTTTGCACATTATTCAATGTAAATATTGCCGTGCTGATTTTTATACTCATTTGGCGCAAGCACAGATCATCCTGAGATTAGATGGTCTATGGTTTCTTGATATTTGTCACAGAACCTGCATTTGGATCCTCACTATTATGTATAATATGTGGTGAATACGAAATAAAAGTAACTTACTTTTTTTCACTGTTTACAAATTCGCAAGCCAAAGCAAAAAAGGATTGACCCCGTACTGAAGGAAAAAGTCAAAGCCAAATTTCGCAAAGATTTTCTGGCCAATGAAAAGGAAGCGATTTACAAAACTGAGAGTAATAAACAATCTAGTGTCAAAATGTTTTTTGATATAAATAACTAGAGAAAGAAAGTTGAATCAGTCAGATGGGAACGGAGATCAAATAGGACACAGCCACGATGTAAAATAGGAATTTTTAAATCGCTGATCGACATTACTGTTTCAGCGACACGCATACGTACTCCCTCTCCCTCTTCCTCTCGCATGATATTTTCCTTTATGTCTTCTTCGTTTTCGTCCACTCACCGTCAACAAAAAGAAGACAACAACAACAAGACACTTCAACTGACTCCTAAAATTAACATCGATAAGTACAATTTTCCTTTATCACTTTTTCTTCCTCTTCACTTACTTGCCGAACGCAGAAAGAAAGAAAGAAAGAAAGAAAAAAGAAAGAAAGAAAGAAAGAAAAAGAAAGAAAGAAAGAAAAAAGAAAGAAAGAAACGAAGACCTTACAACTACAACGAACTCTGGATTCATATAACACTTTACGATTATTTCTCTTAGAACATTTCCACAATTAATAATTTCACTTCCTACAAATTAATGTTATTCTGTTCTATAAATAAATTTCCAGTAATTTTTACGACGAAAAACTTTTTATTCTTTCCAATATTCTGATAATCTTAACTTGTGGGGAGTTCGGTTATGTTTGACACAAGGCCAATTTAATAAATATGATCGGGCTATCTATAGATATTTGTCGGAAAGTTTCTAATAGAAGAATTTTACAAGAATAAAGCCTTCCGTTTCAGCCTTTAATCCAGATGCTCGTCACCATCGATGAGTGTTAAGTTTATCAGTATCGGCTTTATTATTTCGTTCTGTATATTCGCCATGCAGGGGTTTGTCTTGCCAGCGTTGTTTCGTCAATTCAAGGGCTTTATCCTTGGCTTTCTTTTTCATATCTTTTTGCTGAACACTTGGTTCTTAGGTTCTGTTATGGTTTTCTGCAGAATCTACTAAATGTAAATCTCGTTTGTATTTATAAACTTTCATGATTGAATTTTTTTTTTCGTTTTGTTTTCGTCTTGCTTCACTAATTTTTAATCCAGTCCTTTGTTGTTTCCATGTATTGTTAATTATTATTATGTTGCCATTTTTCATCATATTTCGATTTGTGCTATGGTCACATTACCTACCAAGTCTGCGGAAAGACCTAAGGCAGGTTCCGGTGTATTGTTATGGTTCCATTTCATGTTTTTTATATCTTCCTTATCATCCCTAGCGTTACATAGACAAAATTCTCCTTCGTGTGTGGGCTGTACTTAACAAGACAATTTTTTGTATATCTCTTAAGCTGGTTTTTTTAAGGATTCTTTCAATGTGCTGTTTTATTCCATTTTTATCATTCCAAGTGCACCTACTATTACTGGTACCATTCTTGTTTTCAATTTCCACATTTTTTTTCTATTTTAATTTCCAGGTCTTTATATTTTTATAGTTTTTCAAATTTGTTGGTTGCTATGTTACAATCCGCTGGATAAGCCATATCAATTAATAGGCAAGTAAGTTTTTTTCTTTTTGGTTCTTAACAATAATGTCCGGCCTATTTGCTTAAATTGTTCTGTCTGTGTAGATGGTGTAATCCCATAGAATGGTGACATCTTCTATTAATGTAACCAGTGCTGGGTGATGTTCATCATATTTCGATTTCTGCTATGGTCGCACTACCAACCAAGTCTGCGGAAAGACCTAAGGCAGGTCGTGGCGTGTTGTTATGGCTCCATTTCATGTTTTTGTTTATCTCCCCTATCATCCCTAGCGTTAGATAGACAACGTTCTCCTTAGTGTGTGGGTTGTACTTAATAAGATCATTTTTGTATATCTCTTAAGCTGGGGTTTCCAGGGATTCTTTCAATGTGTTGTTTTGTTCCATTTTTTTATCATTCCAAGTGCACCTACTATCACTGGCACGACTCTTGTTTTCAATTTCCACATTTTTTCTATTTCAATTTCCAGGTCTTTATATTTTGACAGTTTTTCAAATTCCTTGGTTGCTATGTTACAATCCGCTGGACAAGCCATATCAATTAATAGACAAGTTTTCTCTTTCTAGTTTTTAACAATAATGTCCGGCCTATTTGCTTCAATTTTTCTGTCTGTGTAGGTGTAATCCCATAGAATGGTGACATTTTCTATTTCTGTAACCGGTGCTGAGTGATGTTCATACCAGTGTTTGTTTACAGATTTTCCATAGTGTTTGCACATTGTCCAATGTAAATATTGCCCCACTCTATCGTGGTGATTTTTATATTCATTTGGGGCAAGTACAGAACAGCCTGAGATTAGATGGTCTATTGTTTCTTGGTGTTTATCACAAAACCTGCATTTTGGATCCATATTATTATGTATGATATTTGCCTGAACGTTTCTAGTGAAAAGACTTTGGTCTTGCGCTGCAAGAATAAAGCCTTCAGTCTCAGACTTTAATCCAGATGCACGTAACCATCGATGAGTATTAACTTTATCAACATTGGATTTATTGGCACGTTCTGGATATTGGCCATGAAGAGGTTTGTCTTGCCAGCGTTGCTTCATCTGTTCAAGAGCTTTATCTTTGGTTTTCATTTTCATATTTTTTGCCGCACTAGTTGGTTCTTGGCTTCTGTTTTGCTTTTCTACAGAATCTACTAACTGTAAATCTTGTTTGTATTTACTGCCTTCTTTTATTATTGAACATTTTTTCTTCCTTTCTTCATGTTGCCTTACTAATTGTATCATCCAGTCATTATTATTATTATGTCATTTTTCATCATATTTCGATTTCTGCTTTGGTCTCACTACCAACCAAGTCTGCGGGGAGACCTAAGGCAGGTAATTATTATTATTATTATTATTATTATTATTATTATTTCTTTTGGTTTCCGTTGTATACACATTTTCTCCCGAGTCCCAACCAGAGACCTAAGGTCAGATATGGCTTCAACTGATAAAAAACTAGGATCACACTTATTAAATCTCTTCGTAAGTTGTGAGTTGTACTGGTGATTATAATTTTTTGTCTTTAATGTATGGGCTACCAGAATCACTTTAATGAGTCTATAAAAAAGCTTTTCCAATCAAACCGAGGGCTCCAACTACAATTGGAATTACTGATGTCCTCATGTGGCACATCTTCTAGATTTCCACTTCAAGATGCTTTTAATTTGATAGTTTGTAGCTGATCAGAAATTAATTAAAATCAACCTTATTCTTCACTTTTACAAACATTCACAATGACGTGCGAAATCCTGGGTTTTCACAAATAGAAAAAGGATTGACCACGTGCTTAAAGAAAAAATCGAACCCATGATCGAACGCTGATGATATGTGAAATCTCTCTTAGGGATTTCATGTTGAAATGATCATTCAACAGCTTTGAACTTTGAAAAAAAATTATTTTATTTTATTTTATATTAGCATCCTCCAAGTTCGGTACCAAAGACTACTGGCGCCTCTGCAAACGTTTGCTTAACAAGAGTAAGTCCTCAATACCCCCACTAATAAACGAGTTTGAGGCCCTCACCTCCTCAGCGGACAAGGCTGAATGCTTTGCCCATAGATTCTCGACCAATTCGAGTCTGGATTCGTCTGGAATCCATACACCCGATTTCCCATCTAGAACTGAGGCCCAATTGAATGACGTCAACATCACGCACTCGCTGATTTCTAGCATAATCTCAAAACTGGACCCTCACAAAGCGAGTGGTGGGGATGGAATCCTAATCATAGTTTTGAAAAATTGTGCCCCTGAACTATCCTCTATCCTTTCTAAGCTCTACAACCTCTGCCTATCTTCCTCCTACTTCCCTGCCTGTTGGAAGTCTTCTTCTGTGGTTCCAATATTCAAGAACACTGGTGAACCATCGGACCCCGCAAATTACCGCCCCAACTGCCTTCTTCCGATCTTCGGCAAAGTGTTCGAAGCCATTATCAATGCTGAGGTCGTTCGGCATCTCACAGCCCACGGGCTCCTCTCGAACAAACAGTATGGCTTCCGTTTCACCAGGTCTGCTGCTGATATGCTAACGACCATCACCGAGTATATATACCAGGCTCTCGACAAGAATGGTGAAGCCCGAACCGTCGCCTTGGATATCTCTAAACCATTCGACAGAGTATGGCATGCCGGCCTTCTACGGAAACTGCGAAGCTATGGCATAACTGGACTTTTGTTAGACTTAATCCGGTCATTTCTCTCTAACCGCACACTGAAGGTGGTATTAAACGGACATGCCTCCCAGAACTACCCTACAAATGCGGGTGTACCCCAAGGCTCTATCTTAGGTCCTACGCTCTTTCTAATCTATATCAATGATCTCCCCGATGCCATAAGATCACAAGTAGGCATGTACGCCGATGATACCACAGTTTACTCTCGCCTCGATCAAAAATCTGGTGTTGGTGACAAGGCGAACCTCGCTGCCGAGCTTGAGAAGGACCTCCAATCCGTGGTGGATTGGGTTAAGAAATGGCTCGTAAAATTCAATTCTTCCAGATCGAAGCTGCTGTCAATTAACCACCACAGACAACCGCACCTCCCTCGCATTAGCATGGAACAGGCTTGCCTCCCAGAGAGTAAATCACTACGCCTGCTTGGCCTGGCACTCTCAGCGGACCTCAAGTGGAATAACTACGTCGAATCCATTGCTAAATCCGCAGCTATGAAAGTCGGCTCTCTGTGCAGGGCCCGGAAATTCTTTCTTCCTGAACCTATCCTGCAATTATATAAATCCACCATCCGCCCGTGTATTGAGTACTGCTGCCACATCTGTTCGGGTGCCCCTTCTATTCTCCTCGAGGTTCTTGACAAAACAGCGAAAAATCTGTAATGTGATTGATACCAACTTGGCTGACCGCCCGCAGTATCTCTCTCACCGGCGTGACGTGGCTTCCCTGTGCCTCTTCTCTAAATACTTTCATGGCTTCTGCTCTGACGAACTTAAATCACTGGTACCCCCTAGATGTGAATTTGCACGAGATACTAGATTGGCAACTAGGTCCCACACTTTTACAATGAAACCTATGAAATGTAACCGCAATTTCTACTCCAACAGCTTCTTTCCTCGCACTTCCCGCCTGTGGAATTCCCTACCGCATGCTTGCTTCACCGACGGTTACAACGTCCAGGAGTTTAAATGTAAGGTCAATAGACACCTCCTAACACACTAACTCACACCCACTCTTTCCAACTCTCTCCCTATGTACATCCTAAGTCGTCTATCACCCTCCTTCTGACATTTTCCATACCCAATCCCTCTATGTAACCCCCTGCGCTATAGTGGCAGTGGAATGCCTTGCTTGGGGTGACACGATTTATATATATATATATATATATATATATATATATATATATATTAAAGACATCATAGTCTGAAGAAAAAAACTTCGATGAATTATAAATTTTTGCAAAAATTGTTTTCATTTTTCATTTTAAATATAATAATTTATAAAGTTTTTAAAATATTTTTTAAATTCTTCAAAACCTTGTCGTGGTTAGGTTACTAAGTTATTAAGTGAAGGCTATATTTACTAATCGAAAACTAAAATGTATAACACAAATCACCGCGTCAATAGATTTTTTTAAATAATTTATTTATTTTTTGTATTTTAATTTTTTTGTTTTGTTTTGTTTTTTGGTTTGTTTGTTTGTTTGTTTGTTTGTTTGTTTGTTTGTTTGTTTTGTTTTGTTTTTGTTTTTTGTTGTTTTTTTTTTTTTGTATGCTATTCTCTGTGTTACATTAAAACGGTCAAATGTTTCACGGTTTCTTCCCCTTACAGGAAAACAGTTTGAACAATTAAATTATGTCCATTGTGGTTACCATATTTAGTTTATCTCTACATTTGGCTGTCATCACACATTTAGAGGTCAGAAAGATCAACTCACTGTGATTAGAAATACTTTTATTCTAAATTTCATGCTATATAAACAAGTGATATATGTGTAAAAATTTGGTTACTTTAACTTTAAATTTGCTAATTTTCCAAAACATAACATGTCACAGGTCTATATATTTTATTTCTGCAAGATGTTTAAAACCGGGGAATTCAATTAACTTTTGTTTATAAATGTGCCGATTGCTCAAAAAACACCCGACAAATTGAATTTTGTTTTTCAATTTCAAAATTTTATATTCCAATCAATATGATTTTTGTTTAAAAATAGAATATTTACTCAACTGGAAATAGTAAGTAAATATAATCATTTAGCTTTTTTAATTAAAGCTAAAATTAAAGCTTCAAGAAAGTTTTTTATCAACATTCATTTTAACAATTATCGGGAATTATCGTGGAAAAGTAGAAATCTATCTGTCTTTTCCATAGATTATATTTAATCTTTTTTTTATTTTTAGCATAAAACCAAAATTTAATCTTGAAGAAGATATTTAAAAATAAAATGCGTTTTTGTTGCTTTTTAATTCCATGGTGGTATACATTTCAAAAACTTCAAACACTTAGTGAAAGAAATAAAGTTGAGGATCACGATTCTCCAAATAAATGCGAGAGAAGGCTACCAATGAGAAAATAACATTTCTAGTAGAAAAAAAAAATTAAAGTATCAGAAACTTGATGTTTTTTTTTTTAAATTGATACTTCATTCATTTTTAGTAATTTTATAAAACAAAAACATAATTCAAATTGATTCTGCATTTCATTAGTAAGCGCGTTTTTTTGTTTTATGGTTTTTTATAAACAAAAATTTATTAAATTATGCACCAAATTCTAATTGTTCTTCTCTTTATTTATCTTTAATACTTAATAATAATTCTAATATTGATGCTATCGACTAGATTTCGAATTGAAACCGCACGGAGTAAAATGAACCTAGTGACGTCATCCACGCGCATGCGCATAGACTTCCGCACCTTAGCGACTACCGATTTCATGGTGACCTGGCTCCATACACCATGACAACAGAGCGGCTCGCCATTGTCCCATCACGTGACAGGAGTCTAAACGTTAGCTTCGCACTAAAAACAAAAAGCATAATCAGTATTTTTTAAGCCATAAGAAAAGCAAGTAAATATTTTCTTTTGATATGATCAATAAATAAAGATTTCTGTTTTTTGTTATTTTCTCAGAAATATTTCCGAACTACGAAACCTACGCACCTGTTTCTGAATCCCTGACAGAAAATGGTGAGTTTTGTTCACATGTTATCTGAAAAGAATTGTTTAAAATTTATTTTTTGTTCAAATTCTATATTTTCTCATATTGTTAATCGGTGACACTATACTTAGAGTTATAGTGTTAATTTGTCTCCGTTAGCATTGTACTTGACTGTTTTCTTCAGGCTAAAATGAATGCCGCTAAAAGTTGCGCTGTCATTATCAAGCCCCCATTTTCATTTTACATCAATGGTGTAAAAAAGAAAAAGTAATATTATTCGATAATAAATAATTTCTCCGATATTTTTTCTGATTAAAAGTTTTAATGTTTCACTTATAGTGATCTGTTTTGACTGTTCCTATCTAAAATTTGTCAGCGAATAAATTGGTACTTTATTTTTAAAAAGTTATTAAATGTTCGATAGTATTTTAATTTGAATATTGTGTGAAAAAGTAAATAAATGGCTTAATGTTTATTTCAAAATTGCCCCCACTTTTAAGAGAAAGAAATAGTTATTTTCTTTTAATTTAATTTAATTTCTTTTTTTTTTTCTTTTTTTTTTGAAAAATCGTTATTGTGAATTAAAATATTTCATCTTCATTTCATTGTAGCGAAGTCATCGTTATTTTCACAAAGTTGTGATTTGGACGATTTTCCTTTCTAACAATTATTTTAACACTTAAAAGAAATCAATTTTTTAAAATCTAGAACTTTGATTTAAGCATAGATCAGCAAGTGTATTTTGTTGTGTACTATTTTAAAAATAGATACATTACCAAAAATAAAATAGACGAAAAATCAGTCTACCTACTAACAACTTCCTTAAATAACTTTTTAGTCAATTCCTCCTCAATATTTGTACCGGAATATTTTTTCTCTTTGCTCATGCCAAAAACCAAAACTTATTTAAAAATTGACTTTCTTTTTTTTTAAGAATGCAAAGTCATCTGATTTTTAATTTTATTTTTTTAAATTGATACAGATAATAATCTGCTGAGTTTTTCCAGTGCATTTTTAATGCCATGTATCTTAAGGACATAGGCAGTCATAGTCGTCTAAATATTATTCCCTTTATTTATGAATTGTCATGCATTCTCTGGTTGCTACCCCAAAGTTAGAAAATCCATTTACCCTGCCATATTCATATTCACGAAGCTTCGGCCGTTCTTCTTCAGGTAAGAAGAATTTTTTAACAAAACCTTTTATTTCGACCACTGGGGCATGTTGTTCCTGATCCATGAGCCATGCCACTTCTGGATGTCCTAGTTATCTCCCTTTAACTAGACTCTTTAAGTGATTTGTTCACCACTGCTGTAGTCAGGTATTGAACTCTTTGTGTCAAGTCACTGAATCTAACCAACTCTTTTATCCACTGGGCCATGTATCCTTGAGAATAAGAATAATATACCCCAGTGATTGAATTAAGGGTTCAGTTCCAAATTGCAATCACCTGAAGAAGGCCGGAGTGTACAATGATTGAAATGTTGTCAATATGAACATAGCAATAAAGATGAGGACAACAGTCCAAATAATATAAATTAGTAATTATTTTGAATTTTTGTGAAGAAGCTTTTTTTTTATTGTTACTTTATTAGTGATTTTTATTCTATTTTATTTGTTGCTTTTTATCACAATGCTTCTACATGTCATATAATAAACAAATATATTTTCAGGCTTATCTTTATAGATAAACATATCTAGAAAAAAAGAAAACTATTAAAATTTTAAATCATTAAAAATAAGATCTGATCTCTTTGACTAAGAGATCAGACAACAGGAAAGCAAGAATTAAAATATTGCTTCTAATGAGACTTGAACTCACATCTCACACTTTGAGACAGTTTTCTAAAATATAATATGCCAGTTCAAGTCATTGACAACTTTATTTTCAATTTACATTTGTAGAGTATTTGAATGATCCACAGTGTTGTGATCAAAAGTAAAAACAAGATCTGAAGTACAGTTAGTAATAAAATAATAATTGTTCTTGTCCTTCCCCTTGTTAGTTTGCACAACCATTACACTCTTCCACTACCTCATAAATAATGGACTATTCCATCCTGATCGCTTGTAAAGACAAGACATATTGGAGACACTACTTGGTTTCATTGAAAAAAAAAGTAAACTAGAAGGGTCGGCAACTCATTCGACCCACGGACCAGATAATGTTATATTGACGGGTCGTGGGCCTGACGAAGGCCATTAATGAAAAATTAAGGAAAATTACATATGCAGACCCCTGTCAGCCTAAATACTTAAAACCATAATGAAAATAAACATTGAGAAATCAGAAAAACAAAAAAAAAATCTAAAGTTCAAAAACACCTCACAAAAATTACTTTTCCTCAAGGAACATCAAAATACTTCAAAGTGAAAAAAATCAACCGAAGTGAAATGGATGAAATTATCATGTGTAGGTTTGAAACTTATTGGAAATTGCACCACAAACAAAACACACACACATATCAAACAAAAATGAAACACATATACCCATACATATAAGTACAAATAGTTGCAAACATATACACTTATGTATAAGACAAGCACATGGCCCATTGAAAGATTCCAGCAACTTACATAGGGTAGGTGGCAGAGGTAAGCGATGAAGGTGGGGGTCACTGTTGGAGGAATGAAATAGAAAGCCGATTGAGACAACATTTGTCCCTTTGAAGGTGTCCCCACCTAGTGCCTGTCGCCGGTCAGTTAGTGAAATTGACTCTCAGTTTTTGTTTTATGTTTATTTTTTTATTTTTTATGCAGAAATGGAGGTGATTGAGGTTTTGATCATGTTTTTGCAGTTATAGTATTCAAATTTGGTTGGGTGAGGAAGATAACAGCAGGCCTTTTGTTGCATTCAAAAGCCTCATCTCTCATGTTAAAAATAAAGTCATTAGTAATCAGGCTCTTCGGCCGATCAAAATGCCATCACGGGCCGGATCCGGCCCATGGGTCGTAGGTTACCAACCCTTATTTTAACATCTGTTAATACCTCTTAAATAAAAGACTATTCAATTTTGGTCTCACGAGAAGATAAGACATATCAAAGATGCTAATTGGTCTCAATCAGAAAATGAAAGAAAGAGGGAAAGAAGTGTTTAATGTCGGCTTCAGTGAGATGGAAAATGTTGTCAATTTTAAATCTTTTCGTTTGTACCTCTTTACTTCTTCAAATAATGACTAGCATTCATATTTTTGATTGTTATTGTATTATTTTGTTAATGTTATTAAACTCAAATATTTAATGTGATTGTGGAATTTCTATAGGTATTTTATTATTGTAGAATTCATTGTGAGTGTATTGAATTATTAACTGAAGAATTAAGATTCATCAAAAGTTTAATATAAGAATACCATGAAATTTTCATGGATTAAAACTAGTAAATATTGATAGTAGATATGTTTTCCTATCAATCAGTTCATAATCCTTCCCCCTTTTTTGAACAGGAGTAGAGGTTTCTCTTATTTCCTGTTTAGGATTGGGTTTCTGGTTCATTTTAAACTCTTCTCATTCTCTTTCACTCCAAGTAACCCCTTCTGTCTTAGTTGCATTATCACCTTGCTTGGAGTGAAATTTTTTTTTAATTGTTTCACAGCTACTTTCATCTGTGTTTGCTATAAATCTTGTACAAGTAGCTTAGGTGCTAATGCAAATTTACCTCAGTATTCAAGGTCTGTTATATGTTGTATTATGATAGACTGCATGCTACAATAACACCATAGATTCTTTCTTGTGATTAGAAATACTTTTATTCTAAATTTTATGCTATAAACAAGTGATATTTGTGTAAATCAGGTTACATTAACTTTAAATTTGCTAATTTTCCAAAAATAACATTTCACAGATCTATATTTTATTTCTGCAAGATTTTTAAAACCGGGAAATTAACTTTTGTTTACAAATGTGCTGATTGCTCAAAAATGGCCAAAAAATAGAATTTTGTTTTTCAATTTCAAAATTTTAGTATAAGGAATAAGATTGGTATTAAATTCCCTTATTCTATACAGAAATAAAAAAGCATTGAATACACTCATTATGATGCAAGAGCATTTAAACAAAGCAGTTTTTTAAAAGCATTATTGAAAATTAGCCTGGCTGCTATAAAAATAACAAACAAAATTGATTTATTAAACTTTGGTGAATATATTTTGTCATTTTCTTAGTACTAGTATAAGTCATTGGTTTTACTACAATGTTTCAACCAATAAAATTTATTTAAAAACTTGATTGTCTGTAAAACAGGTGGAAAGGTAAAAAATTGGGTTCTTATTTTTAGTGATTTAAAATTTTAATAGTTAAAGTTTTCTTTTTTTCTAGATATGTTTATCTATAAAGATAAGCCTGAAAATATATTTGTTTATTACATGACATGTAGAAGTGTGGTAGTGTAATTGATTGTGGCTCTGATTGAGAAATCAGAGAGTCAGGTTCAAATTCCAGTCATATTAGTTCCATTCACTTACATGCTAATAATCTTGGGAAAGGGATCAATCCATCTCTTCTTTTCTCTCCCACTTCAGCTACAGGTAAATGGCAGGACTGACTGGGTTCAACTGGTCTAGGAAAAGGAAAACTCTGAATTTAAATCAGCCTGGATAGGTTTAGGTTCCATTGGGCTGTCTTGCCCAAGACACACCATATCTACTGTAGCTGTAGTGCATTTGGTGCCCTTACGATTCTAATTTACAGTTACAGGACTCAAGATATGACATATTGTCCCTAATTTGATATATGTAGAATTTCAGAGAGGCTTTAAAGAACACATTAATGATATAAAATTATACAAATTGTTAGGTTTTATATTAAAAATAAAACAGATTTAGATGTTTTTATTAATGCTAAAACTGAAATAACATTTAGTGAATATAAAATCATTTGTAATTAAAAACCTAATTAATAAGTTACTACTTTTTTATTAATTTTATTGAAATAGAATCTTAAAGAATATAATTAATAATTAACAGATCATGACAAAGATGTAAATTGAAATTTCTTTAAAATGCTGTTTTATACCATATCCTCAAGTCAAACACCAGACCTGTTTATCATAATACTTATATTCTAATCATTTTTTAATGTTCTCTTCTACACTTCTTCTATGTGCCCTCTTCTTTCAGAACATAGGCGATCATGACTTTCCACGTCTCCCTATCCCTGATGGCTCTTAGCATGCTTTCTTCTGTTACACCATGCAACCCTCATTCTGTCATCCACCTGATCAGGTCCTTCAAATATGTTATCAGCTGCTTTCCCCTGTCTCTTTTTCTCTTTATCTGGCCTGTTAGTATCAGGTTCTCCAAGCCCTCCTTCCTCATTACATGTCCCAGGAACTTTAGCTGTCTCTTTATGATGCTCAGTATTAATTTCCTTTTTCATCTCCATCCTTTCCAAAACCTCGTCATTGCTCACATGCCTGATCCATGATATTCGCAGCATCCTTCTTTAGAACCACATTTTAGTTGCTTCAAGTTTTTCTTTCATCTTCAAGGATATTGTTCACTGCCATATTGAAGAACAGACATCACATAGCAATCCATTACTCTCTTCTTTGTTTCTAGCAAAATTGTCCTGTTTCTTAATACTTTACTCAACTTCTGGAATGTTTCCTTCCCCATGCCAATTCACCTTCATTAAAATAGTTTTGTGTCAAAAGATTTTGTTTGAAGGGAGTGTGTCTGTGTATGTTTTTCTTTTGGGTGAGGTACTTATATAATGCTCTATATTAGTATTTTTTGATGATCGTAACTCTTCTCCAATTTTTTAAGTGCAACTTATTGAGTTTTTTATACTTTGTTTTTTAAAGCATCATAATTAGCAACTGATGGTTGTTCTGATTATTTCTGGGCTTTATTTGAAAAGACAAGTAACCACCTCTAAAACACTTAAACCAATTTGGAGCTGAATGGTCAGATTTTCAGGTTTTTGTAAGCAGCATCCAGAGGCTTTTGAGAACCAGTTTTAAATAATGCCTCTTCATATTTGTATCTGCTATTATATCAACTGAAACTAAATCTACCATAGAAAGTTATTAATATATGTGATTTGTGTATTCATTTTGTTATGTATATAAATGTCCTTTATTTTAAATGCTTTTAAAAGTTCTTTTTAATGCACATAAAAAATAACGTATTTATCTTATTTTTTATTTACTCATAAACAAACTGTTTCACGCAATTTCAGTGCAATTTTTAATGTCGTCATTTGTTTCCCTTAGATGTTCCCAAACTCTACCATTCTTTTTAGCGCTTTTCAAAAAAATGTTTCAATGTGCCAAAAAAATAATTGAATTCCTTTTGTTTATCGACCCGTTCCTGGTTTTTGGATTTTCTTGAGATTTTGGAATGTGTTTTGACAACATACTGTTATTTCTATGTCTTTTCTGTTTGAATGATGGTTCTCCCTTATTTTCATTTTCAACTTTCATACAAAAACATGCGCCGCCCTGCAATTTATATATAATAACAGTAGAATCACAGGTAGTCTTTAGATATGTACGTGAGATTTTTTTTTTTTGTTGTTGTTAATCATGTCACCCCAAGCAAGGCATTCCACTGCCACTATAGCGCAGGGGGTTACACAGGGCGATAGACAAGTTAGGATGTACATAGGGGGAGAGTTGGAGAGAATGGGAGGGTTAGTGTGTTAGGAGGTGTCTATTGACCTTACATTTAAACTCCTGGAGGTTATAGCCGTCGGGGAAGCAAGCATGCGGAAGGGAATTCCACAGACGGGAAGTGCGAGATAAGAAGCTGTTGGAGTAGAAATTGCGATTACATTTCATCAGTTTCACTGTAAAAGGGTGGGACCTAGTTGCCAATCTAGTATCTCGTGCAAACTCACGCCTAGGGGGCACCAGTGTGGTTTGACAGAAAGGCTGTTAACCCTGGAACACTAATTATCAATTAAAGTTACACCACTAATCATGGGTATATCATTGATTTTGAAAATATTAAAAAAAATACTAAATATAAATTTTTATTTGAAATATTTTACATTTTTTTTTAAATATTTGTACTTTGAGTGAACATGAATAGAAACTGAAAATTGTAATTAAAATTGTGTCATTTGCACTGAGTACTATATACTCATGGTTAGTGTTCTCGGGTTAATTAATCACTATAATGAAGTCAATCTTCAGAGGTGTACATGAACAAGCTTTTTGAAAGGATCTGTAAGAAAAACGAAAATATTTTTAATACATTCTATTATTTTAGATACACAATTACAATGAGAAAAAGTGAAGTAAGATAAAATATAGCTTAAAAGCATAGCAAATAAGTGGATTTAACTGGGACAAATTTAGTCTTTAAGTAGTGTTGATATTTGACTAAAATAAAAAGGAAACTTTGTTCAATTTTCTTCAGTAAAAAGCAGTTCGTAGGGTACTTGCAGATTTAGTTCAGTGGTTAGTATTGCAAATTTCTAGATTTTTTGATACAAGATCTTGATTATGACATCCACAAAGAGTGTAATCAGTATTTAAAACATTTCATGCTAGGACAGGAAGATTATGTTCTCTAGGGAATAAGGTGTATTTAAGAGAAACATAAGTCAGAATCATTCTTTACCTTATATTCCATGGTTTTGTCATTTAAAATTTAAATTAAATCCCATTTTTTTTATTTTCTCACTTTGTTTTTGTGTTTTTTCTCTCTCTCTCTCACCTGTTTTTATTTTTTTCTTATCAGGCTCGGCGTTATGATTCGCGAACAACTATCTTCTCACCTGAAGGTATGAAAAACTTTGCCTTTCCTCAAAATATTCTAATGCTTTAACATGAATTTACAAAGAATCCAGCTAAAAAATAGTCATTTACTAAGTGTAGCTTATGTGTCACAAGGTCAAAAGTATAGCACGCATAGTGAGGGTTGAACTCATTACTTAGTTGTAATTGGGCTCTTGGTTCTTACATCTCACCATTCTGTTATCACAATGTGCAATATTTAATAACAAAGATGATGGAAAGAAAAACTAATCTAAATGAAATTAGCTAGATTATATATCTAAAACACACATATAAATTATTTTTTTAAAATTTGAAATTCCCAGTATGTGTAGTTACGTTAACATAAACAAACCTAGTTTGATGAAGTCACACAAAAACTTTTTCCATTTTGTTATATATTTTCCCTCCATATATTTATGAATAACAATTTATACATATTCACGAGAAGTAATTATTTTTAGTATTAGGTTTCTTAATATCATGAATAACAAGTTTCAATGTTGCATGGTATCTTGAGAATTCACCAATGCTTAGCTTGCTAGTCACTCACCTCAGTCTAAATAAATTCAGTTTTCATCAAATTCTCTATGAAATTGACTTTGTAATTTCTGTATCAAAATAATGAACTTTTGTTTTGGTTATTTGATTTTTAGGATGTTAACTTCTGAATCTCTAGCAAACAATTCTTTCTAAAAGTACAGTTTTGCAGAAAACGTATTTGTTTTTTTTTGTGTGTTCTCTTAGGCCGCCTGTACCAGGTGGAATATGCAATGGAAGCAATCGGCCATGCAGGATCCTGTTTGGGTATCCTGGCCTCAGATGGTGTTCTCTTAGCAGCTGAAAGAAGAAATGTCAATAAACTGCTGGATGAAGTTTCATATTCTGAGAAAATTTATAATTTGCATGAGTAAGTAACCCTCTTTTTTTTCTTTTTTCTTTTTTTTTCTCCCTTTTTTTCCTTTCTTTATTTTGTTTTTTCTTTCTTTTCCTTTTTCCTTCATTCTCTGGTCTGCATCATTCATATGTATGATTTGTTACTGGGTTTATGCGTATACATATTTATGACATTTATCTAGACTGGTATGGAACTATACTACTTTTTAGTCAGTTTGTCACATTGAATATTGATCTGAATGTAACTCTTTCACTATTTCAACCAGAAGTAATATAATGAGTTCTGGTTTTATGCTTTTTTTGTATGTAATTTCATGTTTACCACTGACACGTTGTTCTAAAAAAGATTGTTCCTCTTACTCACTCTCTCTCGCACACACATACACCTATATATAATTTTTTTTATTTTATATCCATGAATAACATTTGTATCAAATCAACAGTGTTCCGAAAATCCACCTAAGCAAAGTTTAATACTACTGATAAATGGGGGGGGGGGACAACCCTGTAACAAATTTGACTGTCAGTAAAGAAAGCGTCTGACCTCCACAAAAAACTGAATTTATTGGCGATGTATTTTTTATAACATCTTGCAAAGCACAGATTCATACAATCTTTAATTACCAAAACAAAAAATTGCTTTGGGGATTTTTTTTTCTTTCTTATATTTATTCTGGAAGCCATACGCATCCATCATCAAAAGCAATGAATGAAGCTGTCACTGGTCATGCATGTTGCAATTCAAACAAAAGGAACTGCAATCATCTCAGGCAGAAATAGCATATGCTATAAAACAGTGAAAAATAATTTAATTCTTTTTCTAAATTGATAGACTTAAAACTCTAGCAATTCCTGCACGACCAACATAGAATTCTGGATTCATTCAAGATTCTTTAAGATAGATTGCCTTTCTTAATACCCCTACCAAAAAAAATGGATTTACTATTGCGATTGTCAAGATTGTCCAATCAAGACAACATATTTGAATTATTGCTCATGCTCTCTGACCTTTCATTCTTTATTAACAAAATGTTGGAAATTGCATCTCTATTTATCAAAGGCTAATTTTTGCTTAGAGAATTGTTGAATTAACTGTGTTGAATTAACATAAAACATCAATGCTATTTTTATTTGTGATTGGATAAAGTCTTGTCAACCATTATGGCTATTTAAGAATCTTAAAAAGGATGTGAATTAAACTCTCAATAACAACTTTTCATTTATTTCCAGTCTTTAATGTCTTCTTAACTGCCATGAACATCACAGCTTGAGTAATATTTCAAATAAAAAATGTAACTGAGAATTAAAGTGGAAATAAATAGTAATCAGAATATAAAATGGTCAACATTAACAAAGATGTCTAACAAAATCCATGTTGTTTTCTTGTATTTAATATGATCAACCAATGTCTTATACCTTCTTAATATATTTTAATCTATCTAAAGTATAAACTGAAGCTGATGTTAAATGCTGATTTACAACATGTTTGAGGTTTTGTATATCAAATGATGTCTTTCTTTTTGACAGTGATATGGCTTGCAGTGTTGCTGGGATTACGTCTGATGCTAATGTCCTCACTAATGAACTCAGACTTATTGCACAGAGGTAAAAAAAAAAAGAAAAATTCTTTGGTTTTCTATTTTTCCTCCTCTGTAAGGCTGTTAAAGTAATAATCATTTTATTTATTTATAATTAATAGCTCTGTTTATACTACATTGAGCACTGTTTTATTAACACCTGAATAATATTTTTATATATGTATGTATGAAGATTAAAGAAACTGGTTATAAACAACCGACAATTTAAAATGATTTGTTTGAACATTATTTTTGATTGATACTCGTATTTAAGTCAATATTCTTTTTATAATCAAACAATATTATATATTTATTTCTACCTGCCTGATTATTTACAATAAATTTTTTGTTACAAAAATATGTGTCATTCGGCAGGATTCAAACCTGCGATTCCTATCTACATAGGGGAAGATACCATGTGATCTGGCGCGTCTTAGACCTCTCAACCACAAACAATGATCAGTCTAAATGTAGTCAAATTAAGCCTATAACACAATTTTCAAATTCATCGAAATAACCATCTCTGCTCTGAAATGTATTGTAATGTCAACAAATGTAAAATTGTTACATCAGACTCCGAAACGGCTGAACTGATTTTCTTGAAAATTTACACAGTTGTACTATAAGCGTCTGCGAGTGTTCTTAGCTAGGTTTTGTGTTGAGGTACCCCCAATAAATATCGAAAATCGATAATAAAAAAAATCGGGTTATAGAAGGAGTGGTCCGATTTTAATCAAATTTGATATACTCATAGACAAAGACATAGGAAACGATATTCAGAAGTTTCAAGGTTGCAGTTCTTACAATAGTGCAGAAAATCGATTATATATATATATATATATATATATATATATATATATATATATATAAAAGGCAAGATGTTTGTGTGTGTGTCTGTTTATCTGTCTGTATGTCCTTTATACAAATCCACCATTCTGATCCGATTCTCACCAAAATTCACACAAATATTCTTTAGGCTGAGTCTGAGCTCCTGGGCCATGGATTAGTTTTAAAGCTTTCATTACACCCGAGCAATGCCGGGCTATACTGCTAGTAAATATATAATACTGTTTGATTATAAACAGAATATCTACTTAAATACAAGTATCGATCAAAAATAATGTTCAAACAAATCATTTGATATGTATGTATATTTATTAATTCACATAACTATTCTTTTGCTCTTTACTGTTGAGCACTTTTCTTGGTTGTGATAGCACTTTATAACTTTATTTTCTATTTGCCACCAGAATAAGGAAACTATTCATTTAGATTACACCAACAAAAACATCTTGGTCCTCAGCAAAAAATATTACAAACTTTTACACAAAATTAAAAGTGTCTTAAACAGGATGTGATGGGAACTCTACTTTTTCAAAAATAACAAGGATTCTCCTGTCCTGGATCACAGGGATTTTTTTATAGATTTAAATCACAAAAATATCCCACGAGCTAATGATCAGTTATTGAACTTCAAGAACAACTTGTTTGCACTGATTAACAAAGTTAAATTGGTAAATGTTCATTTTAGGTCCCAAAGGCTTTTCCCCCTTCAAATTTATCCAAAATAGCATTATTTCTGTGCAAATGTTTATACTGAACTCAAATCAACAATTAGTTATTGAAGAAACTTACCTTTTTTGCTTTGAAAGTCCATAAAAAAAACGAACTATATCTCACACTTTTTCTCTCCCGTAACACTCACGAAGTCATGTAATTAACTGCAGAATGACGTTCTACATAGGCAGAATTTCCCGTCAAATTTTGGTTGTTTTTCTTCCTTTACTGAAACTTCCGGCGATGTACTTCCTGTTTTGAGAGCAATAAGTGTAGAAATACAATAGCGCATTACTTTCATTACCGGAAATACATCGCCGGAAGTATCAGTAAATGAAGAAAAATCGACAAAAAATTCGATCACGTGTGCAGTCCGTCATTCTGCAGTTAATTACATAACTTCATGAGAGTTACGGGAGAGAAAAAGTGCAAGATATAGTTCATTTTTTTTATGGACATTTAGATAAAAAAAGCTAAGTTTCTTCAATAACTAATTGTTGATTTGAGTTCAGCAGATACATTTGCACAGAGATAATGCTATTTTGGATAAATTTGAAGGGGAAAAGCGACGAGATTTAAAACAAAAATTTACCGTTAAATTTAGAAATACCATGAATGAGCTACACAATATAATGCAAATGGGAATATTGAATTTCGGTTAATCTGAAAAATTATTATTAAATCAGGCAAGCATTATTTTATCAACAAAAAAGTACGTCACAAAGCCATCCTCCATGAAATTAACAAAAAAGCTGCCTAATAACTGGGAAATCAACACAAACAGGGAAGCCAAAGAAAAAAAGTAATGACCTTAAAATAGATGACAGTCCCAATTTTGCATGAGCAACAGACATTTATCACAATTAAAGACCATCACATAATAAGTCTGCTTGTTTCTTCCTTAGTTAGTTACTTAGTTCCTCCGTCCGTTTCACTTACTCTCTACACAAGCTTTTCCTTCCCCTCTATCTTTTTATAATCTATAAACACTACTCTCCTCAACCTTTCTCTCACCTTTGCCAAACAGAAGGGTAGTAAAGAATGAGAGAGTAGGAGGAGAGAGAGCCTATAGCATTATCTTTTTTAGTAGCAGCTTAAGCTGGTGGTTGTAGCAGTAATTGTGTGTGTATGTACTGTACAATATAGTAAAAATAGGTAGGTTTGTTATATCCCACAACCTAATAACAAAATTTCTGGCTTCTACACCCTTGGCCATTACTCAGTTGGTCTTTTCTGTTTAGAATGAACACAGGAGCCATGATTTTTCAGTAATAACAAAAAACATTTTCTCTTTCAAAATCTCTCACAAAATAGCGTACAGTATTTTGGTTACGGTCTGTGCATATGCCACTTAATATAATATGAGATTACAGTAAAGTAGCTTCTATGGACATTACTTTTTTTTTTTTTTTTTTAAATCATATTACCCCAAGCAAGGTGGTAATGCCACTGATGTGCAGGGGGCTACGTAAGAGTGAAAAGATTAGAAAAGAGAAAGCCGGAAACCACATCCTAGACAAGGAACAAGGGATGAGCCTCTTCACCTGTTCAATAGACGTGGGTGGAGTATGAACCGGGTGATAGTTTAGTCTATCTACTCCAATTATATATATATATATATAATGTGTGTGTGTGCGCGAGAAAAATTTTGTAGATGTCAATTTCGATTAAATCGTTGCTATATATATCAAGATGTTCCGATGAATTTTTGAATTGTTAATTGTTATATATATATATATATATATATATAATATTAAAGTTACCATCTAACATACACTGAAACAGACAAAGGTTTCTACTTAAACACACATACACTATCACACCTCCAAAATATTCTTCAAAAATATTTTTAAGAATTGCTTTAATACACGTAACGTATTTGATACGCACACACATATACACATGTATTAACTAAAGTTACCGTCAAATATACACCTAAACACACAATCATTTCTACACAAACAAACACATACACTATTATGCACTTTACAATCATGAATATTCCACGCACATACATTAAAAATATCTATCTATTGCTTTAATAAATGGCACAGAACCTGATTATAGCTATGAAAGTATGTAGATGAATACAATTAGACATTTTTAAAAAAACGAAGCAACCGGTTTTGCTTCTGTTCTTCAGGCCTCATCGAGAGATAAAGAAATAGAATAAAATAAATCCTGGAATGAATGAAGGGAAAAAAATGAATAGTATGAAAGAGGAAATGTAGCAGAAACTAATGATAGCAAGTCCCAGTAAACCTTCACGCTGTTTTTTCAGAGAGAAGCTTTGCGAGATCTGCTATAGAAAGCCCTCAGTTGAATACAAAGTGTGACCGAGTCACAACTGTGAACTAGTCCACACTGAACTTAACAGCACACTTTCTGTTTTTTATAAGGTGCTTACATATAGAAGAACATAGGTACTTAAGTCGGGTATATTTGAAGCTAATGTATGATCCCTGATCTTTCTTATAGATATTTTAATAAAATTACACTGTGTTATCGTTGTTTTATTATCCAATATCATTATGTTTGAAGACGTTACTATCATTTGTAGTATGGCAAAGTAAAAAATTTTTCCAGGAGATCATAATTATCCTTCCATGGAAATTCCATGGTTTCCGCTTGTAAACATCATTTCACAAACCACCCACAATACAGATTATTAGATCCTTCCAAATACTACATAGGTAGAATTAGCTAAATCCTTCTTGAAAGAGCTTACAAATTCATTAAGACATGGACCAATGGAAAAACACAGCTGAGGTAATTGATTGGTTCACAAAAATAAAAAGAAAATTGTTGTGGACCCAGAATAGGTCCGGAAGAAAACTCGAACTCAGGAATTAGTAAAACATATATTGAACGGAAAATTGTAGTAGATAGTATTGGAGTAGATAGATCTATCTATTGCCCGGTTCACACTCCACCCACGTCTATTGAACAGGTTAAGAGGCTCATCCCTTGTTCCCTGTTTAGGATGTGGTTTCCGGCTTTCTCTTTTCCAATCTTTTCACTATTACATAGCCCCCTGCACATCAGTGGTGTTACCGCCTTGCTCGGGGTGATATGATTAAAAAAAAATAAATAAATAAATACAAGAGTGTTACACATCAGTCTGACTGCCGAGTATTAGATTGGGGTGACTCAACCCAAATCAACTCCACTCCAAGAGGCATATTCTCCCAGTATTCATAATAATAGGAAGAGTTCATTATAGTCCAAAAAGGGTAGATCCCATAAAAATAGATTGCAATTTCATCCAGTTTGATATTTGTGACTTCTATCCATCAATATCTGAAAAAAATTTTAACTGCAGCATTAAACTTGGCTAAAAATTACTGCCCCATCAGCAATCAAGACATTAACATCATTAAACCAGCCCCCAAAATTTATCTTATTTTATTATGGATGCCTGTAGACAAGAAAAAAATAACCCTGATTTCTGCATTTCTGTGTGGGTTGTGGTGCAGTGGATATTGGCTTGGAGCGAGAAATCAGGGAGCCAAGTTCAAATTCCAGTTGAATTCCTTGCATTCACTTATGTACAAAGGTATTAATCCATCTCTTCCTTCCAGTTATGGGTTAAATAACAGGATAGAATGGGTTCTATAGGCTTGGTTGGCAACCAGAAAGTAATGGCAACCTACTGCGGGATAATCTTCTGCCCAGTCAGCCATGTCTCTTTCGAGACATGATTGCCCAAAGTTTGTATCACATATGGCACTTAACTGACTGAATATGTTAGTTGGAAGCATAATAAAAGTTTCTACTGGACATAAAGTGGAGGATCAGTTTTCTATTGTCATGGAGTAGTAAACTGATCCCCCACTAATTACTACTTATCAATATAATACTATAACCCACCTCTCCTCCCTCCATTAATGGGTTGAATGGCAGGGCAGATTGGGTTCTATTGCCTTGGTTGGTAACCTGTCTACCGCAGACAGCAATGGCAACCTACTGCGGGATAATCTTCTGCCCAGTCAGCCATGTCTCGAAAGAGACATGATCACCCAATGCATGTATCACGTATGGCACTTGACTGACTGATGTGGGTTGTATGGGAGCATATGATTCTGCAGAGGCCTGTGATTTGGTTGGACTTTGACTTTTTTTCTTTCTTTTTTTTTTAACAATGAAATCTTAGACACGTCTTTGATTTTTTTTTTTTTTTTTTTTTTTTTTTTTTTTGGTAAATAAAAAAAAAAACACACTTGACTTTACAGAGATTAGTCAAGTATCATTCTGAATATCTTTGTCAAGGAGTTTCTGGTTTTAGTCATAATACCAAGCAAAAAGGTAAAGACAAGACTCTCAATCGAAAGATCACAGTAACCTTGTTTATTGCTTGGAATGTGGAGAAAAAGCAGTTGAAGATTGATCATGAATTGTTTTAAAACCTCATGCTAAAAATAAGATTAAACCTATTTTTGCATATTTTAATTTTCAAAACTTATAAATTCATTTTTAATATTGGCCTTATAATTTGATTTTTCAAAATAAAATCTTTTTTCGTTTTCATTTTTCTATTTATCAAATAAAAACCAGAAAGAACAAGAAAATTTAAAACTAAATTTTTATTTAACTAATGTGACATTGATCTGCTATCTTGTATTTGTATTGGGCTAAATTTACTTTTGCAAATGTGAGGGTTTTCAAAACTTCTTTATCAATAACTTTCTCTCCTCTTCATCTCCTTGAAGGTATTTATTGCAGTATGGTGAACCAATGCCCTGTGAGCAGCTTGTTAGTGCACTCTGTGACATCAAACAATCCTACACACAATTTGGAGGTAAGTAGCAACAATATTGTGATTTATCCATGAAAACATCCACTCATTTCCAACTGTTGCAGTTAGTTAAATTTTGACTTTAAAATAACCTAAATATTTTCTGTTTCTGACTTGGCTTCATATTTAATACTTACTTGCAATAAAATCACTGGAAATGCTTTTTACTCATCAAATTACGATAATTAAATATAAAGAATAAAACTTTCTTGTTTTTAAAAATATTTTGCATAGACCTTGATTTTTTTGAATAGTCATATTTTACAATGCAGTATTTTCTGAAGTGAAGTCACAAAAATGTTTTTGTCTAATTTTGTCCCTTTCTTGTACGGAAAGTAAAATGGCTGTTTATTTTATTTCAGGTAAACGTCCTTTTGGTGTCTCAATTTTGTACATGGGTTGGGATAAACATTATGGCTTCCAGCTTTACCAAAGTGATCCAAGTGGCAACTATGGTGGATGGAAAGCAACTTGTATTGGCAACAACAGTGCTGTGAGTACAACATTTCAACCTTTATTCAGTCGGCTTTATTTACTTAAATTTATAGACAAGATTTTGGATTTTATCTCCGATTACATCTATAGATTTTGTTCTTTTGTTATTTTTACTTATTTGTGTGAATGTCAGCTTATAACATCTTTGTATCTTATTCTTAATAATAATTTCTATAGAGGCTGTGAAATTTTTATTATTTAAAAGGAAAATATATAAAACTTAAACACATTTAATTAATATAGTACAACATCCCATATACCTGAATAATTTTATTTATATATATATATATATATATATATATATATATAGTTAATACAGGCTCATTGACATTCTATGACCTTTATCGGTCTTTTGTTCTTTGATTTTAAGTTTTTTGGTAAACATGAACTTTCATGCCTGCAGAAAAAAAAAATAATGTCAAAAAAACTTCTCTTTTTTCCCCACCCCCATGACTGCTTTTATTTCAACTACCTTCACTGTTTGGCAATGCAATGTTTATCATTTAAAAATGTGATGACCAAAATTATAATAAAACCAAAATAAGAAAATGGATTTATATATTTTTTGTTCTTGAGAATATACAACAAAAATATTAAACACTATTTATTAGATTGCTTATTTACAGCATTGTAAAAACTAATGCAATGCAATATTTATCATTTGCCAATTTATAAAGAAATGAATATGAAAATATTCACCATTTTTTAAGGTTCAAATCAACTGGCAAATAACCATTGTTTTACTAAATGATCCAATAAATAAACATTGTAAATGAGCAATTTGGTTCTGGGCATGATGGTAAACTGCATCCGGCAGCTAGGCCTCTGATTGGGAGGTTTGTGTGAAGCATGGAACCACCTCTTAATTGCTGTTGTTCCCAGGTCCACCCTGACCCAAAGTGGTAGCACCTGTTAGGGTCCCAGCTATGGGCAAATAGTTAACCCCTAAACACTATGAAAATATAAAACTACACTTTTATAAAAATATATATACATAAAAATAGACTTTTATAGAAAAATATACATTTTTAAAGGAAAAATATTACCAACAATACATTTTTGAAGGAAAAAAATAATTCTCAGCAAAACATTTTTTAATACAAAACTAGAAGGCGTTTTCAGTTTTCTAAAATAAAAAGAATAAAAACAAAACATTTTCATCAAAATCTGACAATCAACCTTCTCAATAGTACTGAATATTAAAAAAATATCTTAAAACCCTATCTTTTTGGCATTAAATAACCCACAAACTGTTAAACAAAATTCAAACTCAAATAAGCAATTAATAAAATGTTTATTATTTTTCTTGTTAATTTTCAAGAACAAGGAAAATCTATAAATTTTCTTTCTATGTTTAGGTTTTATTTAAATTCTAATTGTCACTTTTTAAAACAATAAACATTGCCAAAGAGGGCAAGTAGTTAAAATAATAGCAGTGTCAAGGCACTTTGGTTTTTTACAGATATGAACGTCCATCTTTGCAACTTTTCTATTTTGACCTTAACATTGCTTCCCAATGATCTTTGCTTGACTCTTGCTTTACATTCTCGTATACATTCATGATGGATCACAAGTTTCTTATTGGATTAATATCTGGAGAGGCTGCAAGGCCATTCCATTAATTTAGCATATTTGAAACCTTTTTTGGCAATGTTAGCAATAGTTAGCTTTACAGAATGGGAAGGAGCATTGTCTTGCATGAATATATTCTTGCTTGTGACTCTTGTAGTACAAAAAAAAAAAACAACTCATCCCAGAACTTAGAATAATCTGCATTTATCTTGAATCAACACCAATTTCAAGAGACCCAACCCTGTACACTTGCTCCACATTCATCACTAGTTTAGAAATCGGTTTTCATATACTTCTTTACAAAGTTAGACGCTTCTCTTTTGTGATGTTTACTTAACAGATGTGCTAGGATGTATGTTGTAGTGCATTGGATATCGGCTTGAAAGGAGAAATTGGAGGGCCGAGTTTGAATTCGTTGCATTCACTTATGCACAAATACCTTTGGAAAAAGTATTAATCCATCTTTTCCCTCCAGCTGTGGGTTGAATAGCAAAACATTGGATTTTATAGCCTTGTTTGGCAACCAGTCTACTGCAGAAAGTAATGGCAATCTACTGCAGGAAAATCTTCTGCCCAGTCAGTCATGTCTCTCGCAAAACATGATCACCCAAATGTGTATGGCATTTGACTGACTGACTTAAAAGATGGTAGTTTGGTTTCTTTTACATCTTTGACCAACGTTCTTATTATTATACATCTTTTCTCTCTTTATATTTGTGAAACCAACGTCAGTATTTTTTTATTCCACTTTCCTCTTTGTTTCTTTCAAAGATTATTTTTACATTCTTAAAGCCAGTTTTTCTTGTTTTTATCTTGCCAGTGTTTTCAATTCTGTTTAACTGTTCTTTGATCTCTATTTGACTTTTTTTGAAAATATCCAACCTTCTACTCCCGTCGCTTAATCGCTTGTTTCTCCTGAATTTATATCTTTCTTACAATCCATGGCAGTTTTCATATTTCGGAAGTTAAAGAAAAATAAACATCAATATATACTTGATAACCCTCAATTTGCATAATTCTACACAACAAAATAAGTCATAAATATTTCTAATTAAAAAGGATCAGCTCAAATTCACTTGGTATGTTTATCATATAAATATATTTTGAAAATTATATCTCCTCATCAGTTGGTTAATACTAATTTTATTATGATAAACATTGATTTACATAAAATCTGACAGTGTCTACAATTAATAATTTATATACTTGTTGCATTACTGTTTGGTGTTGTTGGCACAAAGAGTGGTGGTAAAAAGTAATTTTTAAATGAAGTTTGTCTTAAAGTGTGATGGTTTAATGTTCGTCTACACTGACCTGCCAAAAGTCCTAAACACTTGTCTTACGTTGGGATCCAGGCTGGCCTGGCCAAGGGCAACAACTCGGCATAGCATCAATTCCACAATTGGTTGGAAGACTTCTGGAGAGATGGCGAGCCATGCCTAGTCAGTAGCTGTCCACAATTCCCTGATATTTGTCAGTACAGAATTAGTGTCTGAGAATAGAACTCTCTGCCATCTTCCATATATGCTCAATTGGGCTTGTGTCAAGGTGACACCATTCTTCAGAAGTCTCCAGAATATACCATAAACTAATTCTGAGCAATTTGGAGAACCAATGACACTGTGATTCTTCCTGCTAGAATAGGCACCTCCAGTGACTTTTTCGATACCTAAATTTAAATTTTAATTTTAAAAATAAATAAGTAATCTTCAAGCTTTAAAATTAGCTTTAATTGAAAGCCAAGAGATTAAATTTTAATTCCTGAAAGAAAAATACACTGGTATTTTTTAAACTGAAATTAAATTGATTTTCATCTAATTTTTATTGAAATCGGACAAATTAAAGTTAAATTTCCCATCATTTTTAATTGATAGTGTTGACAGAATGTGTCTATGTAAACAGTAGCCAAATTTCTGTTTTAAAAATCTTGCAAAAATAAAATATACCTTGCTGACACATCATTTAGGTTAATTTTTAAAATTGAAACTTACCTTTATCTGATTTCAATCAAGTAATAATTCCTTACTGCCAGAAATTTACAATAATAAAAAAAAACTTTTTAACTACAGTAGCCCTACCTGCCATCGCTTCAATTACCAAATGCGGGGGGGGGGGGGGTAAAAGATTTACAAGATCCAGTAGTTGTCAGATGGAAAGTATTGTGACCAAAAAAACATAACATTTTAATTTCTTTTTTTTTGGTTTTTAACTAAATAGTCAAATTTAAAATAATAATTTCAGCAATTATATAATATTTAATAGAATTGTAGTTTACATTTATAGCCAGACATTTGAATATGCTTTCTGAATAAATAATAATTTAATAAGAAAGAATGAAATTAAAATAACCAAACTAAAATATTTTATGTTATTTATTAATATTTTTATTATGTATTTTTTATATTATTAAGTTATCACTAAGTTTAAGGCATGGTAAAAATATCTAATTTAATTTTTATAGTACTGCAGATGTTATAATTATAGAAACATGTTATGACTCTTATAGAACATCGTACTTACTCAAAAATGGAACGTAAATGAACATATTTACACACAAACAAATGTTTTTTTTTAATTAATTAATTTTAAAATATTTAAAATATTTCTGCTAGACAATTTTTATCAAACTTTTCAATTTTAGATAGGCAATATGATAATCAGCTCTTAACTAAAAAGTCTACTCGTAATCACTTCTTTGGAGATTTTTAAAAGCTTATATATTATTAAATAATTTAATAACAAAAAAATTTTTAAAAAATGAAAACAATTCTGTTAAAAATTTTATTATTAATCGAAAAAAATCTTTTTTCAGAGTATAATGTCCTCAATAGTTATTATTTATTCCAGTAATTAAAAGATTATCAAATTAAATTATATCAGAGTTTTATTGCATTTTTTATTTTACTTTTCAGAGAAGGTTTTCGGATAGTGATTGCAAACTTAAGATAAAAAAATAGGTGATTTATATTCTCCAATGAGTCCTGCGTTGAATTAATAAAACAAAAGTTAAATTAAAACTAATTAAACTTTTTTAACATTTCATGGATTTACGTGAAGTGGGGGTAACAGAGGTAAAAATGTTTTTATCAAGATTTTTAAAGAATAATAATTTCAAAGTAATTTCATTCATTTGTAAATGAATACTGAAAGTTTTATCAAAATCCAACAATTATTTGATTTTTGCGAGAATTTCCAAATTAATGTGTTTTTAATCTAAAAAAAGTGGCAAATGCAATCGTTTGGTGTCCATTGTAAAACAGTAGTGAAACATTTCTTAGCCGGTAAATCAATCAAAACTTTTCAAAACAAAACATTCCGATGAAATTTCGAAAATGTTAGAAAGGATTAAAAAAATTTTTAAATAATTAAAAACTACTTTGATCTTCCCTCTTTAAAATAAACATTTTGAGGGGAAAAAAGTTTGTTTTTTAAGTTTGGGACCTTTTTAATCATACTATACTGTTTGTTTTTACTGACGTAATGAAGGTACCTATGCTAGAATAACCTCTTGTCTTTGAGGTGATGAACGGGTTATGAATGGTCATGAAGTAGAACACCATAGTGGTCACTAGTCAATGACATATTTAAGCAGACCCAACCCATACCATGTGAACACCTGGAGCCTACCACCAGTTTGTACAATGCTTTGTTGACAACTAGGGTCTGCACGACACTCAAACTCATTCATTAGTTTGAAACAATTAAAATTATGACAGACCACACAACACCTTGCCAGTTCTTCAGGATCCAAATAGCGGACACACTATGTCTGGTGACGATCTAGACATGTATTCAGTACCTTCAAGCATTGAATAATTTTCAACAATACATTTACTAGACAGAAAATATATTTAATGTTTTAGCAACAATTTATTATTGGGACATGTTTCCTGGATCAATCTCTCTCTCTGTTTTTTTTTTTTTTTTTTTTTATATAGATGTGTGTGTGTGTGTGTGTGTGTATATATATATATATATATATATATCAAAATGAATTTAAGGATGTGCGTTCTGGTGTAGTGGATATCGACTCAGAATGACAAATTGGGTAGTCAAGTTTGAATTCCAGTTGAATTTCTTGTATCCACTTACACGCAAATACCCTTGGAAAATGTATTAATCTGTCTCTTCCCTCCAGTTATGGGTTAAATAACAGGACAGATTGGGTTCTGTAGCCTTGGCTGGCAGCAGTCTACCACAGAAAGCAATGGTGATCTACTGCGAGATAATCTTCTGCCCAGTCAGTTATGTCTCTTTCGAGACATGATTGCCCAAGTATGTATTACGTGTGGCACTTGAGTGAGTGATTTTAAGGATGAAAGTTAATGACAATTTCCATTTTGTGCAAAAAGACTTTTTTTGTTACTTTTGGTTTTTGTTTTCAATTGATAATCTTTGGTCTTAACTTATTTTATCCTGTCACCTTTGAATTCTTCCATTTCTCAACCAGATTATGAAAGTAAAAACAAAAAAAAAATTACAGAAATCCTGGATCAAGTGTATTTATTTATATTTTCAGAGTGCAGTGTCTATGTTAAAACAAGAATACAAAGAAGGGGAGACAAATCTAGAAGAAGCCCTGCGACTAGCAATTAAAGTTCTCAGCAAAACTTTAGATATGACAAAACTAACATCAGAAAAAGGTGAGTGCTTTTTCAATAAACTATTTAAATTTTTACCACAGACTCTAAAATATTAATACCTATCTGAAGTGTTTTTTAATTTCTTAACATCTTTAGCACAGTGTGTAGGTGTATAGATCAGGAATAGAATAATGGGAAAAGTTGGTGGTATTACTCACAGCATTGAACAGAGGAAAAAACGAAGACAAGTTTCGAATATTTTGTTTCACACTTAATTGGTAAAGTAACAATGTTGAAATCTTGTAATGTTATGAAATCTATATGTAACAGTTTTCATTTTGTTATTCAATTTGTAAGTTTTAATTAACCAACAGTCTGTACAGTGAGCTCCTCATATTCACGAGGGGTAAGGACCAGAACTAGCTGCAAATGCTTGTAACCCCCTTACTCTTAAAATGACAATTTTGATTGTCAAAACTCCCTCATATGTCTTAGATTTTCATCTTTAGAAACATTTCATACTCTTTTTTAAACATTATCCATAATTCACAAAGACAAGGCTGAACATTTGCCATGTAAATAGCAGCAGTAACAAAAGTCTATCAACATTTCATGTGTGGGGAAAGAGATTGTAAGGATGAAAATTCATCACGCACAAGGCCACAGACGCTTTTGAATTCTACCAGGATTGGAAAAAGTAAGGACTGGGTAGCTCTAGCTCAGATATAATGGCAATACTCTAATCATAATCAGCCACCCAATATAGATCTACTTACTTGTAAAATCCACACAAATAATTTCATTACACTGGTCATAAAAGTTCTCTTTTCAAATTTCACCTCCAAAAAAAATTTAAAAAAATCTTGTTTATTAGTAATTTTAAACAAATTTACTCGACTATGTTCTGTGGGAAATGGTTTAATTTCTATTTTTGTCTTCAGAAGTTTGTTTGATTGAATCAACTTTTCGGTGTTGGCTGCTTGTGGTGAGTCAGTCAGGATTCGGTCCATTTTTCAGTCTGTTTTTCTGTAATTTTTAGAATTTTTTTTTTTTTGTCACTAACTTAGTTTGTGTGGGTTGTTTTGCAATTCAAGGTTGTTTTCAACTTAAGATAAATGGTATCACGGTTCAGTTGGTTCCATTAGTTTTGTCTTGTGGAAGAGTTGAATTTCTGTCTTCGAGACATTCAATTCGTAGCGGTTGGCCAGTGAACGCATGCTGCTTAGCTCAACTATATTCTGTAGAAAGTGGTTTAATTTCTATTTTTGTCTTCAGAAGTTTAATTAAATCAACTTTTCAGTGATGGCTGCTTGTGGTAAGTCAGCCGGGATTCAGTCCATTTTTCAATCTGTTTTTCTGTAATTTTTGGAAATTTTTTTTTTTTTAATTGGAGTAGATAGTTCCTACTATCGCCCGGTCTCACACTCCACCCACTTCTTTTGAATAAGTGTAGAGGTGATCGCCTTGTTTCTTGTTTAGGAAGGGGTTCCTGGTTCATCCCTCTTCTCCGGTCTTAGTGTTAGTTCAGCTGGAAGCTCTTTACAGTTACGGAGTATGGTGGCAACGTCTTTACATTCTGAGGGTACCGGATTGGCAGTTTCCTGGTTGCTGCTTCCGACTGGTAGTTAGGAGCCCGAACTCTTGCGTAGCATCTTGAGAGGCTGCTCTGATCAACAGTTGAATAATACCGGGGTTCCCTGCATGAACGTTCGGTGAGCAACCCCGAGGCCACATTATGTTGTAGGCCGCGCCAGTCTCCATCCTTCACAAGTTGCAAACGATTGACCGACTGATTCTATTCTAAGACCTCTCCTTAACTGAATCACTATGGAAAAAAGCAAATATAATAGCAAAACTAAACCAGCTCATTTGAAAACGCCCAAACCTGTCTGCATCTCTTTCACAAACATACGCGGCATCCGCACCAACTTCCTCAGCGTAGATTCATTCCTCCATAATAACTCACCTGATATATTAGCCTTATGTGAAACTAATCTTAACCCTTCTATCCCCTCATCTGAGTTCTACGTTCCTGGCTACCTTCCCCTCTTCAGGAAGGACTCCAATGTTCATATGCATGGGCTTGGTGTCTACGTCAGCGAACACCTTCCCTTAGCTAGGGTGTCATCTTTTGAATCCCCAGATCATTCTTTCATGTGCTTCCGCCTCTCACATCTCAGCTTAATTAGCTATCTCTTTCTCTACCGCTCTCCTTCCTTCCCTGACTGTTCATTACTTGACATCATTTCTGACAATATCGACAAAGCCATTTCTTCCCATCCCTCTGCCCATGTATTCGTGTTTGGTGACTTTAACGCCCACCACACCAAGTGGCTGGAGAACGCTGTCACCGACCCTGCTGGTGTCCACACCATGAACTTTTCAATCACCCAATCCCTTACGCAAGTAGTGGAACGGAAGGGACTCACTTCTAGACCTATGCTTCACTTCCATCCCAGACTCTTGCACGACCAGACAACTCTGCCCACTCGGAAACTCTGACCACACTGTAGTGTTCGTCAATATTTCACTCCACTCCCGCCCGACCCATGAAACCCAGACAAGTAGAATATCCTACTGCTATCAAAGAGCAGACTGGGATTCGTTCCGAGACTTCCTCTGTGACATCCCTTGGAACAACGTTTTTAGTCTTCCCATCGAAGAATGTGCATCCGAGGTCTCCTCCTGGGTTAAGGCTGGCATCAATGTCTTCATCCCTGCTAGGGAATTCCAGCTTAAATCTCATTCATCTCCACGGTTCTCACCCGCTTGCTCGGCTGCCATTGCCCACCGGAATCATTTCTTCCGACTCTATCGTAACTACGCGTCGGACCAAAATAGGCGCCTTTTCACTTCAGCTCATAATAAGTGTAAAAGGATACTTAACGAATAAGATGTTGTTTGCTGCCAAAATGAAGCAACGCATAGAATGCTCTAAATTCGGCGCCAAAGACTACTGGCGACTCTGTAAAAGAGTACTTAACAAGAGCAAGTCCACAATACCCCAGCTAATCAACAAATTTGAGGTTCTCACCTCCCCTGCAGATAAGGGATAATTCAGATATGGCTGAATGCTTTGCCCACAGATTCTCGAACAATTCGAGTCTGGACTCATCTGGAGTTTTTACACCCGACTTCTCACCTTGAACCGAGACACAACTGAATGATGTCCACATTACACCTTCACTTGTCTCTAAGATAATCTTAAAACTTGACCCTCACAAAGTGAGCGGTGGGAACGGAATCCCAACCATAGTCTTAAAGAAATGTGCCCCTGAACTCTCCTCTGTCCTTTCTAAGCTCTACAACCTCTGCCTATCTGCTTCCTGCTTTCCTGCCTGTTGGAAATCTTCCTCTGTAGTTCCTATATTTAAAAACACTGGAGAACCCTCAGACCCTGCAAATTACCGTCCTAGCAGCCTTCTTCCGATCTTTGGCAAAGTGTTCGAAGCCATTATCAATGCTGAGGTGGTTCAGCATCTCACAGCACACAGGCTTCTCTCAGACAAGCAATATGGTTACCGCTTCACCAGGTCTACTGCTGATATGCTAACGACCATCACCGAGTACATATACCAGGCACTCGACAGGAATGGCGAAGCCCGAACCGTTGCATTGGATATATCTAAGGCGTTCGACAGAGTTTGGCATGCTGGCCTTCTTTGTAAACTGCGGAGTTATGGTATAACTGGACATTTGTTTGAACTAATCCAGTCATTCCTCTCTAACCGCACAATGAAGGTGGTATTAAACGGACATGCCTCTCAGAACTACCATACAAACGCAGGTGTCCCCCAAGGCTCCATCTTAGGTCCTACACTCTTCCTGATATACATTAATGATCTCCCTGATTCCATAAGAGCCCAAATAGGTTTGTACGCCGATGACACCACAGTTTACTCTCGCCTCCTACAAAAATCTGGTGTAGGTGTCAAAGATAACCTCGCAGCCGAGATTGAAAAAGACCTCCAATCCATATTGGACTGGGGTAAGAAATGGCACCATTTTAGGGCATATGTAAGAAAGAAAAAAAAACACAAAAGTGAATTCACGAAGATTCACAGAACACAACACTAGTGAATTTAGTCAGGTCTACAGCTTCCACAAAAGTGGCCTATCTTGTACCACTATCTGATCACCAACAAATATTGTTTGAGTATTGGAGCAAACATATGCACCCAACTATTGCACTACTTTTAAGACACCAGTCGTAGATCATCATCATCATCTCACGCTTTTACACCTAATGGTGTGCATGGCTGTAACTTTTCTGTTTCCGTAACAAACTGTTTTTTATGGGGCAGGGTTGTTAGCCCTGTGCCCAACCCCCAAACCTGGAGAACCGGTGGACCATTCTTGATCCTTACATTTACAGCACCTGGTATTCTCAAATGGTCACCTATCTAAGTACTGACCAGGCTCAATGTTGCTTAACTTCAGTGATTGGATGAGAACTGGTGTATTCAACACGATATAGCCGTAGACCAGTCTTGGATATTTTCTAGATAATATTCCGATAATGTGTGAAATCACGAATAGGTGAGAGCTCACCGTATACGTTAATGCAATCCAATTTTTTCCTTCTCCCTCTGATTTTAATTTTGTAATCAAAGTCCACTTTTAAATTCTGTTTTTTCAGAAAGTGATGTAGTTTTCTTATAAATCCAACTAACTTATCTAGTTTTCATTTTGTTAAAAATTGTTGCTTTCCTTTACATAGATCATTGTGGAGTTAGCTTTTAATGAATCATTCTACAAAGATATTTCATAAAATCTCTTTGCAGATATAGGGTGCGACAGAAAAACCGCCCACAAAATGGTAAGACGTTAATGGTGTTTTCTTCTAGCTAATGCCTTACTATTATGTGGGATGTATTTGTGCCACACCCTGTATAAACCTGAATAACCTATTATTGATCAGATTTGAAAACAAACAAAAATAGATAAAACTCATTTGTCACCCACATACTTTAGAAATATTTTACCAGGTGCAATCCAGAAAATAATGGTCTAAATTGTAACTTAATGGGATCAAGCCTACATCAATTACAAGAGGATGATGGCATTATGTGTAAAAATAAATCTGAAATAATCATCACTTTCGAATGTGTTTCAAAAGTTTTTTGTTTGTTTGTTTTTTTTTTTGTTTTTTTTCTGAAAGCGGATGGTGGGGTAGTGTTTCGTGCACTGCAAAACTTGTCTTTCAATCTTATGATTGTCAAAAAAAACTTCTTGCTAGTGTTTTTTTTTTTCCTTCTTTTTCCCAGTTGAAATTGCCAAGCTGACCCGAGAAGGTGGAAAGACCAAAATTGAAATCCTGTCGGCTGATTATGTGGAGAAATTGATAAAAAAACATGAAGAGGAAGAAGATAAATCAGAAGCAGAGAAAAAGAAGGAGAAACCAACAACTTCATAGTCTCTCTCTCTCTCTCTCATGTTGGAGTCTTTAATTTTGGACTTTCACTGGGCAAACCTTCTTTGCCTGCAGCAGTTTGTTAAGAATGTATCCAAGTAAAAAAAAAGAAACAAAATTTGAAGACTTTGTCTTATTATTCAATTACTTTTCTTTTGTATTTGTCTATACTTCTGAGATGAGATAATATTTACATTATTTACACTGTTCAGACACATGACCCAGTGGATAAAAGTGTTGGTTAGATCCAGTGATTTGAGCCAAAGAGTTCAATACCTGGCTACAGCAGTGAACAAATAGCTTAGAGAGTGGAGTTTATGGAGATATCTACATGACATCCAGGAGTGGCATGGCACATGAAACAAGAATGATATACCTCATTGATTGAAATAAAGGGTTTGGTTTAAAATTCTAAACACCCGAAGATGGCTGGAGCGTTCAATGGTCAAAATGAGAATATAGCAATAAAGATGACGACAACAGTCTAAACAATGTAAATAAATAAAATGAAAAGTAAATTATTTAATTTATGTTAGCAACATAATAAAAAAAACACCATTTAAATGTTTTTGAGTAAATTTAAAAAGAGAATCGTCATAAAATTCACAACTTTATTTTCATTTAAGCTTTTCAGTTAAATTGTCTTATATAGAAATGTTATTAATTTTTAGGCTCAGTGTAACTCTTTATTTTTGTTAAAAATTCTGCTCTATGAATTTATTTTCTAGTCAAAGAATTTTAGTACATCCTAACTATCCTCCTTTCAAAAAGTATTTTAAATCTATAAAAAAAATGTCCACTTTTCTGCTTTGCATGATGGCTAAGCTTTCCTGGTTTGTTTATCGTTTTAATTCTTTATTGTATTTTTTATTTAGTTTATAATAAGCAGAAAAATTTAACAGAAATACTTGATGGACCATTCAAATTTTTTAACCAAATTAAAAAATTTTCTTGCCTTGTTTATTAATGCTAAATTAATTCTTATAATTCAATCCTAATACTGTTTGTTTTTTTTGTTTTGTTTTTTTTAAACATCTAGAAATAATAAAGATCTTTAGCAAAAGTTCTCAAGTAGGGTCTATATGGATCTTTGAAGGTCAACTTATAATTTAGTGGTCCATAGAGCAATTTCACATCAGAACGATTGTTACAACTGAGAATTAGAATGTCTACAGTAATTTATGTCTTATTAAAATATTAAAAAATAAAGAAACAATTCTAAAACTAGTAGAAAATAAGATCAGGTGATGTAAATTCCAGCCAAATTCATTGCATTCACTTACGCACAAATATCCTTGGGAAACGTATTAATCCGTCTATTCCTTCCAGTTATGGGTTAAATAACAGGACAGATTGGGTTCTATAGCCTTGGTCAGCAACCAGTCTACCGCAGAAAGCAATGGCAACCTAGTGCGGGATAATCTTCTGCCCAGTCAGTCATGTCTCTTTCGAGACGTGATCGCCCAAGCGTGTATCACACATGGCACTTAACTGACTGGCTAACTAACTAGACTGGTCGTGCATTGTGGTGCAGTGGCTATCAGCTCAGAATGAAAAATCTTCTGCCTAGTCAGTCATGAATCAAAAAAGATATACATGATTGCCCAAGAATGTATCACATATGACGCTTAACTGACTGACCCAGTCAAAACATTGCAATAACAACAACAAAGACAAGGAAAATAGTTTACACATCAGACTTTATACATATTTACCTATATTTCTGAAATGAGGTATTGTAATTATTCACATTGTTTGAACTGTTGTCTTCATCTTTGTTACTATATTCATGACGTTTCTGCCATTGTACACTCCAACCTTCTTCAGGTGATTGAACTGAACCCTTTATCTCCTTTAATGGGGTAGAGTGTTCTCATTCCATGAGTCATGCTACTTCCAGATGCCTCAGTTATCTTCATTTAACTCAACTCTGTAAAGTTTTTGTTCACCTTTGCTGTAGCCAGGTTTTGAACTCACAACTCTTTGGGTCAAGTCACTGGCTTCAACCAACGCTTTTATCCACTGGGCCATGTGTCATAAATATGGCAACAAAGATGAGAACTACAACCCAAACAAGGTAAATATTACTTATAAACTTGTTTCCACCACTGATTCTGAACAGAATATACACAAATACATTTTGTAACTTTGGAAGTTTTCTTGTGATTTTTATTAATCTCATTTGATATTTAAGCTGACGATCCTAAATACGGGAATCACATAAGAACATGAAATCATCACAAGACACTCATCAAAAACGGTCACAGTAGAAGCTAACAAAAATTGTAAAATATCCATTGTTTTCTGTTTTAATTTTATTAAATGCTTTTCTTTTTTAAAGTTCTTTTTGTTTGTAAAATAGCATCAGGCAGAAAAGTCATTTCAATGTTTCAATCGGAGAAACAAGATTTTTCAAGCACTTTCTGGGATGATGAATTATTTGCATTTGGAATAACATCCTCATTTTTGTTGTTATAGCACAACATTTCGGCAGTTGTATTCTCCAGCCTTTTAAAGGTATAATCCAAGTAATTCTTTAGTGAATTCCAAAGTAAACTCTTTATTAAATCTACAGGGATAGATTATTCTCATTCCACTGTCCACATCTAAGGTTATAATTGTGGGTTCAATTTATAGTTTGGTTAGTATGTGTAGACTCTGTAGAAACAGAACAAGCAATAACTGAGCAGTACTTTAAAAAAAAAAAGCAGTTAAACAAAGATAGGCTATCCCTATACATGCACAATTGAATGAGAATAATCAGTCACTGTAGATTGATTAAAGGGTTCAGTTTAAATTTCCCTAACTATTACCTAGATGGATAGACACCTGAAGAAGGTTGAAGGGCAAAATAGTCGAAACACTGATAAAAAAGATGATTAATCCAAATGTAAATCTTTGTTTTTTGGTTTTTTTTACAACGTTTCAGCTGTAGATTCCTCGGCTTTCCTCAGACTAGATCCAGTCCTCTTATAAGTGATGCTCTTTTTTTTTCATCTCTTCAATTAGAATGTTGCAATCATAAGATAAACACTTAAGATTGAAATATTCTTCATTTTTTTTTGTTTGCTTTTTTTTTTTTCGATTTTCATGAAAAATATAATTTTTTTTATTTTATTCCCCCGTCATTCCTATATACAATTGCTGATACTGGCAAAATATCTCATTGGTCAATCCAGGAGAATTATTATTGCTTCTATCAATTATCTTGAATCGCTATCTGATTTGCAAATTGTCTTGAATTACTATCCAATTTATTGCCAGAATAAGAAGCAGCAGCAAAAAAAAATTACTTGTACAATGATATCTTATCAGCTGCTCCAGGATAATCATTGCTTAACCTGGCATGGTCGCTATCTATGAATTATCTTGAATCACTATCTGATTTCCTAGAAGAATAAGACGACCCAAAACTTTCTAAAAATCTCAAAATGTTTTCAGAAGCATATGTACAACAATTCTTCACGGGTCCCACCATTTTTCTAAAATCAGCAGGTCTATATTATATTTACCACTAGCAAGTATAAATAATGAAACTTTATGAAAATATACAGGACAAGAGTTAATTACCAAACCTTAGTTCTTGAAATGGTAAAATCTTTTCAGGTACTTCAAGAGAAAGAAAATCTGACAGTTGCTCGTGTTTGAAGTGTCAGGTTTGTTGAGAGGCAGTGGCATAGCTTGAAGGAGGTGGGCGGTCTACCCTAAGCAGTAGTTTTGACTGCTGTAGGCTATAAGCCCGTATTGAAATAAAAGCGGTTTTAATGTCGGGACAGTACTTACAGTTGAAGTATCTTTTTCAATTTCAAGTAACTTAAACTATTGGCCTATCTACATATCTAGAGCAATAATTGACAGATGAAATAGTTTTTGACGATGTCATCGAAGAATTTGCCAATAAAAAAATGCAAGAAAAATTACTTTGTAGAAAGTTGTAATTTTCCTTTCAGAAATGAAGATGGTCTTAATTTTTTACAATTTTTTCCGTGTGTTATTTTTGCTTTTAAACTGTTACTGATAAAGTGTATTTAGTATGTATTTAAAGCATAATATATTTTGGAATGTGAACATAATATTACAATAGTACCAAAACTAGTTTTATAATTTTAAGAGTGAGTTGCAGTGCAATATGTATTTTTTGTGAGGGCTGGAAAACTCAAGGGTTAGCCCTTACTATGCCACTGTTGAGAGGATGGAAAAAAAACTACTTCGTGATTTTTAAACCCCATAAAATGTAATGTGAGGAAAGGCAAAGACTATATTAGCCAACATATCGCAAAAACAACAAAGATGAAGATACTAGTCCTAAAAAGTTTATGCAATAATGAAAAACCTTCATCTCAGTATTTTAGTCAGAAAAAGCAGCATTCCTGATATATATCTGTTGGTTTCTTTATTTCTTCCTCAAATCTGTTCATACCTAAAAATGTTTAAAATAAAGAAAAGTAATTAGTTTTCAAGCATGACATTATACACACACACACACACACACACACACACATTTTCTAAACATATACTGTTAAATATAAGAGACAATGAATGTCTATGATTAATCATGAGCCATTCTAATAAGCATAATAGACATTCATTGTCTCTTATATTTAGCAGTATATGTTTAGAAAATTATCTGCTGCCTCGATACTATATATATATATATATATATAGTAGATAGGAAAACTCAGAAAAAAAGATATTAAAAAAACAGTTCCCTTTCAAGACAAGTAGTCTTGGTAATTAAAGTGCTTCATATAACGAGTATTAAGATCAACAAATAAAATTAATAGTTCAACTTATCTTGCCAACTTAGAGTTTCACAGATATGATATCCACTCATCAGAGGTTTGATTAGTAAAACTAAATTTATTTACAGAAATATTTCTTAAAAGATAGAACATTTTTAAATACACATACACAAAGGAAGGCTGAACAATTCTCAGCCTGACCAAGAAGGGATTCAAAACAAAAAAAAAAAGAAAATGTATTCTGTTGTGTGATCAAATTTTGGGAAGGGAGTCAAGTCAATAACTTGACAATACTTTATGTGTTTGCATTATACACACAAAAACTTTTCTTTCTTTGTTGTGTCCTGTTGGCACTCCCACATTTTTTAAAAAACAACTGGAAATAAAAGCATAACCAGCGTTGTTATGAGACTGATTCAGGCTATAGAGGCTTTAAAAGTAACTAAAACAAGTGTTCTCCAGCCCTGCCAGGGAATGTATATCATCACTCAGTTGCATCTCTATTTGAAGAAAATAAATACTGCAAAATGCCCGGCCCTGGGGAGCAGCTGCCCAAGGTAGCACCCTCTCATTGCACTAGACATCAGCAGTCAGCTGAGAAGACAGCAGCAAGTGAAAGCCGTCCAAAGCAACCAAAGGCACAAACATCAGTAAGAAAGGTTTTGACCTCTGTATTTTGGGATGCACAACATATTTTGGTCATCGATTACGTTGAAAAAGGAAGAATCATCAATAGCAAATATATAGCATTATTGGTGCATTTGAAGAAGAAAAAAAATCACAAAAAAAAAAAAACAGCCACAAATGAAGAAGAAAAAAGTGATCTTTCACCAAGACAATGCACTGTGTCACAAGTCGATCACAACAATGGTAAGACTACATGAATTGCACTTCCGCATCCACCCTATTCTCCAGATCTGGCCCCCAGCGACTACTGGCTGTTTGCAGACCTCAAAAGAATGCTCCAAGGAAAGAGATTTGGCTACACTGAAGAAGTGATATTGGAAACTGAGTCGTATTTTGAGGTCAAAGACAAATCATTCTACAAAAAAGGCATCAAATTGTTAGAGAAGCATTGGAATCAGTGTATCACCCTAGAAGGAGACTATGTTGATGAATAAAGTCAAATTTTGCCTAAAAGTTGTTGTTTTATTAGTTAAGCCCTGGATTTATTGAGTGATGTGTTAATCCTATCATTCTGTGGCTCAGATGACTAGGACCAAAGTATAGTATCTGTTCCTGCAGCAGTGAAGAGCCAGCACACGACTAGAGACATCAGCAGCAGTTCCTGCAAGCCAGCAATCATCATCATCAACTTGACATCAGCTATCGCTCCAGTCGGCACCCAACTCCTGCTACTTCAGCTAGCTCCAACAAGCTTCCTTCTCTAGCCATCCCCACCAGTAGCAACAATATGCAATAAACTGTCCTTCTTGTTGTGGCCAGGAAGAAAGACACGAAAAGAAGAAGGTAGGTTGAAACAGTGTATTGGAATAACAGAACATATATACAAATTCACAGTGTTATTAGTCAGCAGATAGAAGTGTCTGTCTGAACTGTCAAGTTACACTGCGGCTCGACTGCCTCCTTTGGGAAGTCAAGCAGATGAGTATTTATAAGGGAGGAAGAGTTCATTCCAATGCAGATAGGGCACCATAACATTTCTCAGAACAGCACTATTCTCACATTCTACAGGAACTTGCAGAACTATTTTTTTGTCTTGTGCACTGTAACATTATTTTTGTTTATGTATTCTTCTTTAACAAAAATAAACATGGCAATATATTTTTTCCTCAAGTCTTTACTTTGTTTGTTGTTGTTGTTGTCATTCAATATCTGTTTGCAGATACTTGCAACAACTTGAGCAAATTTGTTTTTAATCTAAAAGACAATGTCTTCCCCAAAGTGATTACAATAAATTCCGCTGTATTACTACAGTCACTACTAATAGTATTACTCACAATAATAATTTCTTTATAATGTGAAGTTGTTTCTAAAAATTCAGTTAATAACAATGATTGTGAATTGTTTCACTTTTTTTCTCCTTTATTAAATGCTATGGTTATTGCTTTCTAAAGGAAACCATCTTCCTAAACGGTTCACAATAACTGGCTTCCTCTATATTACTACTAATAGTGCTACTACTATGATTATTAACCCCCTAGTGCCATTCGTATCATATTTGATACAGTATGAAAACAAACCTTGAAAGAAATATTTTCCTGAAAAATTTTTTAAAAGAAATATTTTATAAATTTCAAATGAAAGCAGTACTGACTGCTCAGTCAATGAATACCAAATGTTTCCTTATAGGGAAATACCAAATGTTTCCTTATAGGGAAATACTGTATCAAATATGATACGAATGGCCCTAGAGGGTTAATAATAATAATTCTGTAATTGATACAATCATGAAACTCCAAGGTGATCTCTGATAAGTATTGAAAGTTTATAATACTTCTGGTTTAATAATATTACAATACAATAAAATGTAGCAAAAAAATAAAGTATCAGTGATTTTTTTTCAATTAATTTCAAAATAAGACACTAATGCTGAAAACTGTATTTCGTTTGATTGATTGATTGATTGATTGGTTTGTTTTATGGCAAATCAACCCTTTATGGGTCATTTAATGCCAAAACATTAGTGTGATGGGGAGAAATTAAATGTTACTTATGATTCAGAGGAACTTTTTGACTATATCTTGTTGTATAGTTTTGTCTCTCTTAGGAATCTGAGCATATTTCATTTGATACACACAAACACCTAAAAAGTGTGATTATGGAGAAAACCCACAAAAGTGGTAACAATAAAATCATTTATTTGTTACAAGGTAATAAGAAATTATGCTTTCCTTGTCATTATTAAGCATCAGAAGATGTCATTGTTTAACCACATCATATGGTATAACAGTTGCTACATGACCATCGTGCAAGGTGCTGTTGAAGGTGGACACAAGAGGGAACGACTATGCAAGAGCAGGTCAGTCAACCTCAAAGAGTCGATGGACATGACAATTCCAGAATTCCTGAGGACCACCAACAAGAGATTATTCTGGAGGAAGTTGTCTGTTCCTTTTACCCTCACGTCCCCACTCCTCCAATGATTAAAACAATCAAGGGATTGATGATGCTGATAACAGAATATTTATTATAGCCACAATTTTTAAGGTAAAATATTTTACTGCTTCTACTCAATGGCAGTAGGATGCCACAGAGTACGAGTTGCTTGTAGTGGGGTATATATATACACATACACACAATTTATTTGTTTGTACACTACCAGCCAATAATTATTGGGCAAACCCAGTGTTTTAAAAAACTGATTTATTTCATACTATTTTTTAGTATTTATTGCCAAGTGAATAATTGTAAATAAAAATAGAATGGTTCTTTTGTTAATTTTGCACAACAACATGTGCATCAAATGAATTTATAAATATTTCATAATTACAAATATTGCAATTTCATCAATGAAAGAATGAAAAAAATTTAGTGGGATTCGGACAAGTTCATCTTTGCTTCCTTGCTTTGTAAAATTTTGCAAAGTAATAATAACAAAAGAACCATTCTAATTTCATTTGGCAATAAATACTAAATGTTGTACGAAATACATCATTTCTTTTAAAAAACTGGGGTGGCCTAATAATTATGGCCGGTAATGTACATTATTTATTTATTTATTTTTAATCGTGTAGCCCCAAGCAAGGCATTTTACTGCCACTGTTGTGCAGGGGGTTACAAAGGAGGAATGTTAAGAAGAGTGAGAGGTTGCAAGGAGTGTCAGGAAGAGAGTAGGAGAGGGAAGAGATTACTGATGAGAGTGGGGTGGACGAGGAGGAATGTTATGAGGAGTGAGAGGTTGCAGGGGATGTCAGGAAGAGAGTAAATGGATACTCGTATTTGAGTAGATACTGTTTTTTAAAATTAAACAGTATATTTATATATATCTATCTACCAGCCTGAATGTTCAAAAAATCTTGATAGAAAAATATGCATATTCCATTAAAAAAACATATAAACACTAACTGCAACTTTCTTTGTGGTCAAGCACAACTGATGGTTTCCCCTAGGTCTAAGAGTCGCAGGTTCAAATCCTGCAGGAGGGTGCATATTTGCCTAATAAGATTTCTTGAATATTTGAATATATAAATATACTGTCTAATTATAAAAAAAAAATAGAGTATACAATAATGTTCAAATAAATTAAAAATATGCTGGAGTTAATCCATTGCATAAAATTCCATATATATATATATATATATATATATATATATATATATATATAGTCATCCACAGACAGATGTTTCGCTGTATGACAGCTCATCAGTACAGTTAGACTCCAATTGCTTTTAACCCCAGGATCGAAACCTGACCGGATAGGTGTCAGTCGGAGATTCTACCTCTGAGCTATGGGCGCTCGGTAGAAGAAGACAGACTTTTTAGCGCGTATATTATCATTATACACGCTCAATAGCTGAGAGTGTTCTAATTCATTGCTGAATGAACGATGCATATTTGCTAGAGAAAAAAAAAAAAAAAATATATATATATATATATATATAAATTTTCCATTTGTAAACGAATTATTATGCAACCCTGGTTTCTACCATGAGTGGTGTCTTCAGGCAATTTTCAATAACATTAAAATTCATGGTAGAAATCTGGGTCACATAATAACTCGTTTACAAATTTAAAATATTCAAAAGCTCTACAATATAATTGTATTGAACACTTTTTAATACAAATGTGCACTGGTCTAATTTTATTATGACCAAAAACTAAGTAATTAAACAATATATATATATATATATATATATATATGGTAATATTTTTCTTACAAGTTTATAATAAAACCAGAATTTACTACAACACAAGAGCTGCTGTGTTTCAGTACTATCTTAACACCTTATCAGAATGAAATATTTTTCCTGTTCAGAACAGAAAAATTTTCCTGCTGTGAACATAAAAAATATTTTGCTGCCTGATGAGGTGCTAATAAGATAAAACCGAAACACAATGGCTCTTATGTTGCAGTAAACTATGTTTTTATAATAAACTTATAATAAAAATATTACCATATATAATGCTCTACTAAGTATCAAGCGATCACTACAAACATTAGTTTGTACTACTTTTAAGATTATAGAATATATATAAAGAATCTGTACATATAAGCCAAGCAATTTTTTTAGCCAATTTATACTTATTTATACTTAGGATGTGCGATGTGGTGCAGCGGATATCGACTCGGAATGACAAATCAGGGTGCCGAGTTCAAATTCCAGTTGAAATTCTCTGCATTCACTTACGCACAAATACCCTTGGGAAAGGTATTAATCTGTCTCTTCCCTCCAGTTATGGTTTAAATAACAGGACAGATTGCGTTCTATAGACTTGGCTGGCAACCAGTCTACCACAGAAAGCAATGGCAACCTACTGCGGGATAATATTCTGCCCAGTCAGTCATGTCTCGAAAGAGACATGATCGCCCAAGCATGCATCACATATGGCACTTAACTGATACTTATTTAAAAATTTCTTAGAAACTAACTGATGAACTGATTGGATTGGAAATTGTTTTTATTTAGTATATTAATTATATTGTGCTACAAAAATAGTGCTATGATGTGTTGATTTTCTGTTACAGCCACAAGAATTTTGGATATTTTTTGACTGCTACAGCCCCTCCCATATCAGTTGCAAGAAAACAAGTTATTGTCTTGAAGCATTAGAGTCTGTATTATTAACTCCCCTCTTGAAACTATGGACTAATGTGCTATGGGATGTGCGTTGTGGTGCAGTGGATATCGACTCCGAACAACAAATCGGGGAACCGAGTTTGAATTCCCATTGAATTCGTTGCATTCATTTACACACAGATACCCTTGGGAAAGGTATTAATCCGTCTCTTCCCTCTAGTTATGGGTTAAATAATAGGACAGATTGCGTTATATAGCCTTGGCTGGCAACCAGTCTACCGTAGAAAGCATTTACTTGGTTTAGAATAGATAAATATTCATCTTTTATATTTGAGTCTGTAAGCATTTATTTGAATGGGAGCTAAATGTTGGTCATTTGAATCTATAAGCATTTACTTGGATCAAGGATGGGTAAATATTCATCATTTGAGTCTGTAAGCATTTACTTGGTAGGCAACTCCTTTTGGCATTTGCTAGGGTAAGGAATGTCTTGATTCTCGACCGGAGATTTAGTCAACGTATTCTAGGCACCCCAAACAGAGTGGTTTAATATTTAACTGCTTCATGGATTGAAGAAAAACTAAAGTTCTAAAAAAATAAAAAATAAAAAAAACTTGTTTCTTTAAGAGAATGTAACTATTTGTTCTCTCACCACAAAAACTGGATCATTATAATATAGACGATGGTAAAATCAGGTGAGGTACAAATTATCCAATTAAATTAGTTTTGGTAGAAGAGGAATAAAATAAAAATTAAAAGAAAATTCACCTGGATTTTTGTGACTGGATTAAATCGGTGAGCTGTTTGAGTTCAGGGTTGATGCCAAGGAGGCACTGCAATCGTATATAGGAGAAACTCAGCCAACGCTTGAAATTTTCTAAGCTGAAAAACAAGTGTGTCACAAAATTTGATTGATTTGTGATATTTAATAGTATTGATCATAATTGGAAATATTATGAAGAGGGCCTCAAGTTTATCCAAAATAACTGAAGCTTTACAATGTAACACTAAGGTACACTGCTATTTAACAGGAAGTTATAGAAATACCCAATCTACAAAGAAAGGAGAATCCCTCATATCCTTGAAAGAAGATTGCGCATTCAAAGACTGAAAACTACAAACCCTCAAATTTAGCTAACATGTCATTAATTTAACAGAGTCCTGAAATGAATAAACAATTATCCTCATATTTTTATCAAACATTACCAACATTGCAAAAAAAAAAAAAAAAACACTTTAATTCAAATGCTTTACTTACCTGATAAGTAATTCAAATTTTAAAAGCTCGAAAGAGGTCTTCATCTTTTTGAAAAAGCCTGATTGCTGAGCACTGCAAATTCCTGAGATTGACCTGAAAAAAGACCCCAAATTAGCATGAGTAATATTCCAAATTAGTTTTCTTCATTTGTAATTCTGATAAATAATAACTTATTCAGTATTTCCCTGACCGAACATATTTTATAAGCGGAAGTGACATCATTTCCTATTATAAAATATCAATCCAAACAACATTCAAATATTATCATAAATATTAGTAACAAACCTCATTCCTACATATATTCATTTTTATATATATGTATATATATATATATATTTTTTTTTTTTTTGATCATATCACCACGAGCAAGGCGGGGCTACGTAAGAGTGAAAAGATTGGAAAAGAGAAAACCGGAAACCGCATCCTAAACAGGAAACGAGGGATGAGCCTCTTCACCTGTTCAATAGATGTGGGTGGAGTGTGAACTGGGCAATAGTTTAGTCTATCTACTCAAATAATATGCCATATCCCTTCAAGACAAAGTGATAAAGGCTCTCTCCACTTCCTTTCCCTTGTAGCTCTTAATAACATTTGTCTTTCTGCCATCCTTCCTACCCTCTCTTCTGCCATCCATTCACACAAACTCGAGAGATAGGTGACCTGCTACCTTCCACTGGCCATTTTTCCTTCATTATGTTCTGTGAGACTTTCAACGTTCTTCAAGTCAATTTTTAGGGGTCAACTACTTTTTCCTCTGTTTAGAAAATATCTTTTCAATTATCAGAGTCTATGTTTTTTAAACTTCTTTCTTACATTCCCTGACATGGACAACTTGGCTGAGGTCAGTTTTCATGAGCCTTATGTAAGCTGTTTCGTTTATCTTAAACACCTTCCAATCTGCTTCTGAAATTTGTATCTAATCCTTTTTCCTTTTTAGAGATTGGTAGCAAGGTTTCACTATTTTAAGGTTTAAATGGCTAGATATAACCATAAGTTCTATGCTAACAATTTATTCTCTCTGCTTTATTAATTTTGAATATTTTCATGGTAATTGTTCTGATCAACTTTCCTCTTTGGTTCCTTGATTTTATGAATTTAAGCAAACTACTAGGCTTGCAGGAAGGTCTCTTCATTTTAAGGTTTAAATGGCTAGATATAACCATAAGTTCTATGCTAACAATTTATTCTCTCTGCTTTATTAATTTTGAATATTTTCATGGTAATTGTTCTGATGAACTTTCCTCTTTGGTTCCTTGATTTTATGAATTTAAGCAAACTACTAGGCTTGCAGGAAGGTCTCTTCATTTTAAGGTTTAAATGGCTAGATATAACCATAAGTTCTATGCTAACAGTTTTTTCTCTCGCACTTCACACTTATGAAACTCTTTTCCGGCTCCTTGCTTTCCAGTCAATTTTGACATTCAAAGATTTAAATGCAATGTCAATTGCTACCATCTGTCTTCTTAATTTCCATCCTTTTATTGTTCTCTCTCATTAATAATGTTTTTCTTTTCTTCACTCAGTAACTCCTTGTGTCTTAATGGCTTTATCATCTTACTTGAGGTTGAAATGGTTAATATATATATATATGAAATGAATTGTTTGAACATTATTTTTTATTGATACTTGTATTTAAGTAGATATTCTGTTTTTAATGAAACAGTATTACATATTTATATCTACCAGCCTGATTATTTACGATAAATTTTTATTACGAAAATGTGTGCCATTCAGCAGGATTCGAACATGCGACCCCTATCTATATAGGGGAAGCTACCATTTGATCTGGTAACGTCTTAGACCTCTCGACCACGAATAGCCTCCAGTCTAAACAAGGTTTTTATTAAGCCTATATAACACAATTTTCGATCCATAGATAGGGGTCGCAGGTTCAAATCCTGCCGAATGGCACACATTTTCGTAATAAAAATTTATCGTAAATAATCAGGCCGGTAGATATAAATATATAATACTGTTTCATTAAAAACAGAATATCTACTTAAATACGAGTATCGATAAAAAATTATGTTCAAACAATTCATTTCAAATTGTCGGTTGCTTATAACCAAGTTTCGTTAAAATTCGTTGATTTCCGTAACATGTTTATATATAGTTTTATGGTATGCTTTATCTGAGTCAAAATATCAGCGATAGAAAATGTTTCGGCCATTGTATGCTCCGATTTTCTTCAGATGATTTCGAACTGAACAGTTTATTTTATTTAACAGGGTAGACTGCTCTCATTTCACAGTCATCCTACTTCCAGATGTCTTAACTCTCGAAGCAGACAGGTACTGACCTCACAAAACTGGAGCCAACCAGCACTTTTAACCACTGAATCATGTGTCTTTAAGGACATCAATGTATGAATTTTGGGGACTTATAAACCTAATGCCTCAGTAACAATTTTTTACCAAAGCTCATATTACAATTTTGTTTTTTGTAATTGTTTTTTTCTCTAGCACTCTGTATTACTGGTTCCCATATTGTATTCATGTCTATGCTTGGCTGACTTCAATTTTTGTATTTTCCAGTCATGTTCTCTATCTATTTTGACTTCATCCCACAGAGGGGCAGTGATCTCTCGTTTCCCTCCATATGTGGTCAGTGACCCTTGATTTTTTTTTTTTTATTTCCCCTCATGTTATGGCCTTGCAGTCTTATCTTAAAGGGGCAACCCGTTTCTCCTTTATTTTTTTTTTTAACCACAGCTGCATAGACTGTTGCCACCAGGTGTTGACATCAATGTCCACTTTTATATATTCTAACAGGTTTTTCTCTTGTAAATCTTACTTGTGAATCACTCTTCCTGCTTCCAGTCAACTTTGATCTTCAAAAATTGAAATGCAATGTCAGTTGTCATGTCCTGTTCTTTTACTGTTCTCTCTCCTTAATGTTTTCTTCTTCTCACATTGTTATAAGTCCTATGAGAACAGTTTCTTCTCTCACTTTGTGGAACTTTCTTACTGCTTCTTGATTTCCAGCCAACTTTGATCTCCAAAAATTTAAATGCAATGTCAGTAGCCATTTTTTGTCTTTATTTTTTTTTATTGCTTGCTCTCGTTAATAATGCTTTTCATTCATTTTTCATACACAGTAACTTCAGTGGCTTTATTGCCTTACTTGGGGAGATTTAAAAAAATATGTTCTGACAAGCCAAATTTCATGCTACCAGTATGTCTTTGCTTCGAAAATACGCACATTCTATAGCGCAGGAGTATGTCGTCAGTGATGTACTTTACTTAGGTCACTGGTCAGTTTCAGGTCTTGCAACATCATACTACCCTCACTGAGTTGACCCCGTCAGAGCTGATCAGACTCCAACGCACCCTCCTTCTGTTCTATGCTATACGACACTGATTTATTTTTCTAAGCCAACTTGTGTTTAATACTGGCAGGAAACACATAAGATGAGTCCATAGCGTTCGGGTAATTTGGGTTTTTCAAGCAGTCGGAAAAACCAAATATAAATTTTAAATACCAGACACATGTTATACTTCCTCAAAGAGGTTCGACTCTCATAAGAAGCAAAATAAATACGACTTACCTGCGTACCATGATGGTGTATCTATCAATCTGGTCTCCAAGCTCTTTGGTGATGGCACGAATCGTATTCAAGTTCCTGGCAAAAAGAAATAAGCATATCTTTTGTAAAGTTACTTTTATAAAATACAAATCCTATATTATTCCAGCAAATAGCCAAATAGCTGAAACAAAAAAAGAGTAGAAAACACAGAGAGGCAAAATCAGATCAGAGCTGCTAAAAATAAATTTTAGTACAAATTACTAAAAAAAAAAAAAAAAAAAAAAAAAAATCCAAAATAAATTCAATGATTCTGGATTCTAATTGAACAAAAATCAATTAAACTTTCGATGACCTGTGTCATACTTTTTACTGCCTAAAAAATGAGTCTACACTGTGATCCGACCACATGAATAGACTTTATTATCAACATTCTTGGTCAGTAAGTCAGAGAGAGCCAAGAACAGAGAGAGCAACCAATCACAATGCAGCAGAAGATTTTCAGGCCACTAATTGGACACAAATGACCCAGCGACCTGCATTCACTTTCTCTGTCAAGCTGATTTTTTATCTCTCCATCATCTTCATCATCACCTACTTGCCATAAACAAAAAAAAAAGAAGAAAGGGAAGAAAGACTAAATGCCCAGATTTTATTAATTTTCTGCACAAATCACATTTTGCTAAAACAAACGAACTCTGAATTCTTTACACTCTTCACTACTTTAACTTTCGCTTAGAACATTTTCACAATTTAATAATTTCATACATACAAATTGGATTGATAAATAAATTTACATCTAATCTAAATCTAAACTTATTTATAAATGGAACTTTGTCTGTGTGTGTGTGTGTGTGTATCCGTTACCTATAGACTCCGAAATGGTTGAACCAATTTTCTTGAAAATTTACACAATTGTACTATAAGCGTCTGCGAGTGTTCTTAGATAGGTTTTGTGTCATGGTACCCCCCGCATAAATATCGAAAATCGATAATCGAAAAAATCAGGTTATAGAAGGAGTGGTCCGATTTTAATCAAATTTGATACACTCATAGACAAAGACATAAGAAACAATATTCAGAAGTTTCAAGGTTGCAGTTCTTACAATAGTGCAGAAAATTTGATATCAATATGAGGAAATCAAAATTTGACTTACATCCATTCATTTTTCTTTCAGTCTACGTTTTCACTTTAACTGGAAACAACTATTGCTTTTTAGTCTTTCGTGCCAATGTCTAAACAGTCTGAGCTCCAGGACCATGGATTAGTTTTAAAGCTTTCATTAAACCCGAGCAATGCCAGGCTATACTGCTAGTTTATTTATAAAGACAAGACATTGTTCAATGTTCTGATAATCTTAAATGTAGGGAGCTTGATTATATTAGACCCAAGGCCATTTACACAAGCATAGCCAACGCCCCATACACTTTAATGCATATATTCATCAACGTCTAAATTTGAGATAATGGGAAACGCTAAAGAATGTATTCACCAAAATGTTGTGATAAAATTAACAAAGATGAGAATATTGGTCTAAATAAGCTGTGGAATGATGATAATGACTGATCTCTGAATCAGAGACAAGAGGAAGGCGAAAGAGTGTATCTGCCAAAATGTAGTTTATAAAAGGAAAAATCATTTCAAGAACCAACCTGATGACAAGAATCATAGTACGCGGCATCTCTTTGAGAACTTGCATAATTTCATCAAAATGGTGGATGACGTCACTTTTCATTTTTTCCATTTCTTCTGGGGTCAAACTACTAGGTAATTTAACAGAAGTTCTTGTCACTGGTCGCTGGACTAAGATTTCACAAAAGGCCTCATAGTCTACAAAAGAACATTCACATATTTGACTTTAACTACTTTATATATTTGGAGATATACCATTTTGAAACGAATGTTTTCATAAAAAAAAATAAAAAAATTGGGATCCACATGGTGAATTATAATGGAAATCCATCATAATGTTGAAAATTACATACATTGAAAAAAGCTAGAAGCAATTTGGCACTACTTAAATATACTGGTCCATTCAAAAAAAATCATTTTGAAGTCATTTTTGTATATTACTACTTTTTACACCTTCCTTAGGCTGTGACAATTTTCAGAATAAAAAATATTGACTTATCAGTTAGTATTGGCTTCTGCTCTGATGAACTTAGCTCACTGGTGTCCCCTATATATGAATTCACTCAAGCCACAAGATTAGCAACTAGGTCCCACCCTTTTACTGTGAAACCAATAAATTGCAAATGCAAATTCTATTCCATCAGCTTTTCTCGCACTTCCCACCTGTGGAATTCCCTTTTGTTTACTTGCTTTCCCGACAACTACAATCTCCAACCATTTAAATGTAAAGCCAATAGTCATCTCCTATCACACTAACGTGCAGCCTCTCTTTCATGCTTCTTTCTCCGTCCACTCCACCCTCATCAGTATTCTCATCCTTCTCTTACCCACTTCCTGACACCCCCTATAACCTGTCACTTTCTCTCATAACTTTTCTCTTATGTAACCCCCTGCAAAACAGTGACAGTAAAATGCCTTGCTTGGGGTGATATTATTATAAAAAAAAAAAAAAAAAAGGTTTAGGAGGTATCCTGTTGTTAATATGGATATAATGTCAAATAGATCCCTAAATTTTACAGTGCTTCCAAACCTGTTTTACATGTGGTCATTTGGTGATAGGGGACAAAAAGATTATTTTAAATAAAGAACAAATTGATATATACATTTTTAATTAAAGAACAAAAATTTACATGAATTAATAAAAGTATGATTCCATTATTCTTCATTATCATCATCATTTAACAAATTATTGAATTCCTGCATTCAAACTTTGGCTGGGTTTTAAAAGTAAATCTGCTGATCCTTTCTGTATATATATATATATATATATATATATATATATATATATATATATATATATAGAAAGGCCAACTTGGATCGTCAGGGCAAGTTTGCCATGACGATCCATTTGGTGAAACCTTGGTAGGTCCGTTGGCTCTAGGTTAGCTACTTACTTATTTATTTGCTCTGCTAGTGTATTGAGCACTTTACGTCTTAGGTTCCTCGTCTCGGGTTCTTTTTTTTTTTTTTGGACTCATACTTTGACTAATGTTCAAGTGCTTAGTTTGTTTCTTTTTTTGTTTCCATTTTTTTCCCCTCCGCGTTTATACTGTGGGTTTTTTGAGACGTGTTCAAAGATAAATTTTCAGTTATATATATATATATATATATATATATATATATATTTTCATCAACATTTAGCATCCATTTCTATGCTAGCATGGATTGGACAGGGTTTTCTTGATGGCTTCATAATTGAACCATCATGAAAATATTGGAGAAAGTTTTACAGCTGTATGCCCTTACTGACACCAACCAGTTTTGGAGACTGAAAACTGTGTTTTTATTGAGACACCATCTCTAGGAAGGCTAGAGAGTTCAGCCAACCCTATTCTACACAGAGTAGATATAAAGGATTTTCATTCAGAGATTTCCTTCTCTAAGACAAGTTGCTATCCAAAGCTAAAGACTCTTACCCAGCCAAACTTTCCCTTTTTCTCTTAAATGACCCCAAATGCAACGTCAACTGCCATCTTCTGTCTTCCTGAAACCTGTTCTTTTATTGTCCTTTCTCTTCACAAAAGTCTTCTCATTCTCTTTCACTCCCTGTAACTCCTTGCATCATAATATTATTATTGTGTTGCTTGGGATCAGATGATTAATATTTTTTTCTTTAAGTCATAATCTTATATCATTCTTGATTGATAAATTCATTTGAATTTAAAATTTGTGTTAAAATGATGAATATATTAAAACTCCCTTCTCTCATCCAAGATATATTGACATCTAAAAACACTGTACTTCATGGATAGGATGGAATGGCTGAAAGGAAAAAAGAATGATAAATATGCTTTGTTCTCTGTGAGATTTTTATAGACATACACAAAACTATATATACATATTTACATATGTCACATGCAGAGTATAATATATCATGTGTACACAGCAAGCAAAGTGTAAGAAGAATGAAAAGGAAAGATCTAACATAATATGGAGAGTGTGTTTCTGGAGAAATCATGTTTAGAATTTCAGATCCAAATGGATCAGATGCATCTACGATATCTCAGGCAAGGACATTCTATGAAGGAGAAAGAGTGAATCTTTGGTTTTCCCTGAATTGAGGACCATGATCCAGAGTTTCTTTCTGTATCAGGGGAAGATAGATTTCTGAAGAGTAACAGCACCATAGACTTGTAAGCTGCTGTGGGAGGCAGATTTAGCTGCCTCACAGGCTGTAGGAAGCTTGGGTAAAAAAAAAAACTTCTGACCCCTTTTGTCACTGTATGAAGTGATAAGTTAAAACTTAGCAATTCAACAACGTTTTCCCATTATTTTTCAATAAACTATTGCTCAGTTCACACTCCACCCACATCTATTGAACAGGTGAAGAGGCTCATCCCTTGTTTCCTGTTTAGGATGCGGTTTCCGGTTTTCTCTTTTCCAAGTTTTTCACTCTTTTATTTTTTTTTCCCCCCAATTGGAGTAGATAGATTAAACTATCGCCCGGTTCACACTCCACCCACATCTATTGAACAGGTGAAGAGGCTCATCCCTTGTTTCCTGTTTAGGATGCGGTTTCCGGCTTTCTCTTTTCCATTCTTTTTACCCTTACGTAGCCCCTGCGCATCAGTGGTGTTATCGCCTTGCTTGGGGTGATATGATTAAAATATAAAAAAAAATATCACTAAGCAGCTGTCACATGATCCATATGACTTATCTCCACCAAAGAGAGATAGTCGCCTTCTGTATCTATACAATTATAATAATATTTTAAATGCTTTTTTAACAGAAAAACATTCCAATGATCAAGAAATGCTATTCTCTGCTTTAAGACAGTTTATACTTAAATTACTGTTCTATTACAAGAATATCCAATTCATACTGGATTTGATTTAATGCACTGAGTTTAGATATGAGAATTTAACTGTTCATCTGAGCCTTACTTTGTTTTACTGCTTCATTTTTTAACTCCAACTTGGTTAGCATATAATAAAAATAGTTAAATAGAAATATATTGATAGAAATTGCAGTATTTACATGGTGGGGGGGGCGAATAAAAAATTATAGAATCTAAGAAATTGAACAATTTGATAAAAAACAAAAAACAATTAAACTATTCCAAAATGTTTATAAGCTGACATAATCCTTTTTAAAATGGTAAAAAGAACAATAAATCTTGGGAGCATAAAAAATAAACTGACACCCATTTTGAAAAAATCAAAAGCATGAAATAGCAGTGTTAATAGGTAAATAAAACCAAAATGTTATTTTGTGTTTGTATATATAAACCAATAACATCCTCATTTTCGTATATAAACATGTTACGGAAATTAACAAATTTTAACGAAACTTAATTATAAACAACCAACAATTTGAAATGAATTGTTTGAACATTATTTTTTATCGATACTCATATTTAAGTAGATATTCTGTTTTTAATTAAACAGTATTATATATTTATATCTACTGGCCTAATTATTTATGATAAATTTTTATTACGAAAATGTGTGTCATTCGGCAGGATTTGAATCTGCGACTCCTATCCACATAGGGGAAGCTACCATTTGATCTGGCAACGTCTTAGACCGCTCGACCACGAATGACCTCCAGTCAAGTATTTATAAAAGAAAAGTAAAAATGTTGTTAGTTTTTCAACAACAACATCTGTGCACTTTTGTTTATTAGACATTAAATTGTATCACTTAGCATAATTTACCTTGATTTTTCAGCTAGCCTGATGGATATTGCTGTGCTTGGAGTGAAATGATTAAAGAAAAAAATACAAAAAGAGTAAACCAACTCTTACTTGATACTCCTAAAACTTTGGAGTACTCTTGCATTGCAGCCTCATCCTTCATAACAATGGCTTTGAAGAGTTCACATAAAGCAAAACGTTCATCATCTTTTAACACTTCATACAATCCATGGTCTAAAAGCACCAATTCACCTCGACCACTCTTGCTTTTTCGCACAAACACTGAAAAACAAAAAAAATGGGTTGGTATTAAATGATAACAATAATATGTGAACTCAGATATCAAAAACTACAGTGTTGCTCATCACAGTTTTATTATAAGGAATATAATCCAGCTGTTGAGGGTAATATTGGGTTTTTTTTTATCATGTTATCCCTATCTTTGTGCGTTGTGGTACAGTGGGTATCGGCTCGGAACAAGAAACCGGGGAGCCGAGTTCGAATTCCAGCTGAATTCATTGCATTCACTTACGCGCAAATACCCTTGGGAAAGGTATTGATCCTTCTCTTCCTTCCAGTTATGGTTAAATAACAGGACAGACTGGGTTCTATAGCCTTGGTTGGCAACCAGTCTACCGCAGAAAACAATGGCAACCTACTGCGGGATAATCTTCTGCCCAGTCAGTCATGTCTCAGAAGAGACATGATCGCCCAAGCATGTTTCACGTATAGCACTTAACTGACTGATCCCTATTTTCACTGTCTCATGAAACTGAAAAGTCCAAGTGAGATTTCATCATGTACAGGTAAAGAAAGCTTATTCAATACCCACTAGAACTTTGATAAATAGCAGATCGGTTAGTCAAGTGCCATACGTAGATACACAATTGGGAGATCTTATCTCATGACTGTCCTGGCAGAAGATTTTCCTTCCACAGTAGGTTGCCATTACTTTCTGTGGTACATTGGTTACCAACAAAAGCTATAGAATTTACTTGTATGTGAAAGCAACTAATTCAACTAGGATTTGAACTCCACTCTCCAATTTCTCATTCCGAGTTGATATCCACTGCACCATTATGCACATACAGATACCCACTGAAAAAAAAAAAAAAAAAAAAAAAAAAAAAAACTAAATATAAAAGTCTTTTTCTTCAAATTCTAGTTAGATAATAATTAAATTTAAGTCCAGTTAAGTATCCTGGGTATGATGGTAAACTGCATCCAGCAGCAAGGTCCCTAATTGGAAAGTTGTGAGAAGCACGGAACCATCTCTTAATTGCTGTTCTTCCCAGATCCACCCTGACCCAGAGTGGTAGCACCTGTTAGGGTCCCAGCTATGGGCAAAGCACTATGAAAGTATAAAAATACACTTTTATAGAAATATGTACATTTTTGAAGAAAAAAAATGATTACCACAAATACATTTTTGAATCCAAAACTATAAGACATCTTCAATTTTCTAAAATAAAAATAAATTTTCATCAAATCTGATTAAATCAACCTTCTCACTAAAACCGAACATTTAAAAGAATATCTTAAAACCCCACCATTTTTGGCATTTAAAAAAAAATTTAAAAAAAACAGTTAAGTAATTATTATATCAACTAATTTAATAGGGTGGGGTAGATTTTTAATTGCAGATTTAAAATCTTTCTGTTAGTAGACATCAACTATGGAGTAATCATAGTTAATTTTGGATAACAAAACCTATCATAATAAAAATTAAAACATACTTCAAGTATAATAAAATATTTTTTATGGTTAATTCTATGCTATTTTCTTAAAATAAAAAATTCAAAAATATTTGTAACATTTTTGGAACCTGCTAAGTTAAAATGAATGACACAGACATGATAATTTTATGTGGATACAGTTTGGGGTTATGTATGTCAAACATTAAATAAAGAAAAACAAAAAAACTAATGTGCTTCATGGACTTCTGGCCTTTATATAGAAAGATTAGTTAACTACTATGAAAAATTAACTAATTTCAACTAGGCTCACATATCTATGTTGTCTAATCTGTTAGTTTTCCATTTTCTTTTTTTTTTTACAGTTTTAGTTCGTGTTTAATGAAAAGTAAATAACAAATCTATGTAGACTATTTACATTTTTGTCCTCATCATTGTTCCAATATTCACTACGTTTCAGCCTTCTTCAGGTGATTGGAATTTTGAACTGAACACTTTATTTCAGTGTAGATTGTTTAGCTCCATGAGTCTTTCAAATGTCTCAGTTTTCTCCCGTAAACTTTAGATGTCTCGGTTACCTCCCTTTAATTTAGATGTCTCAGTTATCTCCCTTTGACTTAAAGGTCTCAGTTAACTCAATTTCCAACATTTTTGTTCACCTCTGCTGTAACCAGGCATTGAACTCACAAGTCTTTGGGCCAAGTCACTGGATCCAACCAACGTTCATATCCACTGAGACATGTATCCTTGAGGACGATGTCAGGAATATGGCAACAAAGATGAGAACAACAATGTAAATAGTATAAATAATTGCAGATATATAGAGAAACTAGCAGTTTCGCATGGTTTAACTCAGGTAGTTTAAAGAATAAGAATAAAAAACATATGATGAATTACACAACGTCGACCCTCATCACTTTTATAGATATAGATAACAATGTAGAATGTCTCTATTGGATTAGGGTGGGAGGGGGAGGGGCAACATATATAGATAATATAAAATGGGGTTATCAATTCTATATTATAATCAATATGTAAACTGATCCCTGACAGTATGGAGTGATAATATATATTTTTCTACCCCTAATTTTGTCTTTCTGAAAAATTTCAAGGTGTTATTAGTGTTTTAAAATTTTGATTTATATCTGAGCGCAACTCCTGTCAAGCTAGACTGCAAAATGCAGACACTAAGTCAAATCTATCAAACAAATACTTACACAACATTCACCCTTATCACTTTTATAAATATAGATATTGAATCTTCTGATTAGGTCAGTGTATTCAGTTTACTGTGTGTCACATAGAAATCATGGTTTTCATTGCATCCAACATGCCAGTTACTGGTTATTGCTTACTATTATGAATCCTAATAAAAGTGTTTCTGCTATGTTCATTATTCAAGTAATTTTTTTGTATCTGTGGCCAAAACATCACATGTGGCATAAAAGTTTGTTCAGTTCTATCTGATGAACTGAAAGATGAATCTTGCAAAAGGCCAGTAACTGTTTTTGAAGGTTAAAAAAAACTTTTTTTAACATAAGCGAAAATTTAATTTCTGTATGAATTTCTATGATGAGGAGTTATCCATATTTACACTATTTACATGCGGACAATTGTTCTCATTTTTGTTGTTGTTATCACAAAGTTTCAGCCATTGACGAAGGCTTAGAGGACATAACTGAAATGTTGTAATACCAAACACAAAGATGAAAACAATAGTCTGCATGTAAATAAAAAATATTAAGTCGTAAAACAAAAAGAGACAATTACTGATGGTATATAGGATACACACTTTACTGAGCTCTCTAAAAATAGAAAAATATCTCCCATGTCTTTACATGTAAAATTTAGGTATTTCATAAGTTAATGTTTACCCTGACATTAAAAACTACTCATACTTGGTCATAGCTAATCTTCATAAAACCATAAATGTGGAGTGGGGAGCAATTTTATGATTGATTTGTATTTTATGGTGTATCAACCTTTTCCAGGTCATTTAAAGCCAGAAAATATTTTAGGACTGCATAAATTTGTTCAAGATAATGATTTATGAATGCAAGTCCTACATAGCCAAGAGGGGGAAGAGATGAATTCATACTTTTCCCTAAGGTATTCGTACATAAGTGAATATATAGACTGACTAAAACTTGAACTTGGCTCTCCAATTTCCAATTCAAAGCCATTATCCATTACACCTCTTCACACCCAAACTTGCAGCACCTGGTATTCCCAAGCAGTCACCCATCTAGGTACTGACTAGGCTCAATATTAACTTCAGTGATTGAAGAAGAACTGAGGTTACAATGTCATATGGCCATACATTGACAAACAACCTTTAATAAATGTTGTGGTGCAATGGATATGGACTTGGAACGAGAAATCAGAGAGCCAAGCTCGATTTCCAGTTGAATTTATTGCATTCACTTACACGCAAATACCCTTAGGAGAGGTATTAATCCATCTTTTCTCTCCATCTACAGGTTAAATAGCAAAACAGATTGGGTGACAACCAGTCTACTGCAGAAAGTAACAGCCACCTTTGGTGGGGAAAATTTTCTGCCCAGTCAGTCATGTATTTTCAAGACATGATCATCCAAGCATGTATCACATATGGTACTTAACTGATTGACTAACACACACACAAAAAAAAAAAAAACAAGTTTATTAAAAGAATAGTGTTTCTCTAAACACTTCTATTAATGTATACTCTCTCGAAAAATTTTATCATTTTAAAAGCTATTTCCAAAATTTTATTGATAAAACCCAGAAATATATAAAATAGATTTAACTATTTTTTTCTTTTTTTTGAGAATGAAAAGAAAACTGTAATATAATTTATGAGACTGTTTATTAACAAGAATAATTTTGTATTTGTCTCTACTGATGAGATGAGGTAGTATTTGCATTATTTAGATTGTTCAGACTATTGTCCTCAGCTTTATTGCCATGTTTAAGACATTTCGGCCATTGTATGCTCTGGATTTCTTCAGGTGGTAGGAATTTTGAACTGAATCCTTTATTTTAATCACTATGGTATATCATTCTCATCCCATTTGCAATGCTACTTCCTCAAGAACACATGGCTCAGTGAATAAAAGCATTTGCTAGTTCCAGTGACTTGACCCAAAGGGTAGTTGTGAGTTCAATACCTTGGTGCAACAGTGGTGAACAAATAACTTAGATAGTCGAGTTAAAGGGATATAACTACACGGTATCCAGAAGTAACATTGCACATGGAATGAGAATTTGTTGTATACCCCCGTGATCAAAATAAATGATTTGGTTTAAAATTCCTGCCACCTGAGGAAGCCCAGAGCATACAATAGCCGAAATCTCGTAAACGTAATAAAATTGAGGACAACAGTCCGAACAATGTTAAGAATAATTTTATATTTACAATAAAATTATGTTCTTTTAATACATGATTATTTTTCTAGTTACATTTGTTGAATTTGACCAATCTTTTATCCACTGATTTTCTTAATCAACATGAAACTAAGAAACATGTAAGCTCTTCACATTGAATCTTACCATTGCCAGGATGTGGGTCACCATGTACAAATCCTGTACGAAAGATTTGGTCCGAGAAACTTTCTATTAGTTTGCGATTCATCTGAAATAAGCAGATTTGTAGAAAATATTATTCTTGATTTAAAATTTAACATTTCATCAACAAAAACAAAAAAACAAAAACAAATTGACTATAGTCGGAATCATTGAGCCAGTGCGAACGATCTTTTCCTTACCTGCATAGTAAGTGCTTCACTAGGTCTACATACAGTTTTGAATACAGAGTTTGCCTTCTCCTAGACCAGTTGCCATCCAAGGTTATAGAACCCAATCTGACATCCCTCCTTTTTTTATTCAATTATACATTCGCCATTATTTGCATTTCCGTGTTGCCAATTATTACCAAACTCTTCCCTACCATGAACATTATTTTTCATTAGAGGTCTTCCCCATTAAAGCAAATTCTATTTATTATCTATTTTTAAAACGACTAAGAACATAGATAGATTTTGGGTTGAGCCATAAATAATTTCCGTTTTTGTATCTGTTGTAGAGGAATATCCTGTCCTACCCCGGAATGGATATGGTCCGGTCTATAAAAGACGGTGACTAGAGCAAACTATAAGAGTCATCGTCCTTAGACGAGAGCCATCATCACGAGACGGAAGCATTCCTCACGAGACGGAAGCATTCCTCACGAGACGGAAGCATTCCTCACGAGACGGAAGCATACGTCCTAGGCAGAGACATTGTCTACCTGATTGTTATACCTGTTACTATTCGTTGGTGTCCTTGTATTGTATATTGGTTTATTGTACTGTGGTATAATAAATCCCCATTAACATATCTTCAGTGTTAAGGATTATCCTTGCACTATTCTTTTCCCTGATTATCCCCTCACGGGATATATCAGTATCAAAGATTTAATATACTATTACATTTTTGGACTGTAGTTAGAATCCTTGAGCTGATGTGAACGATCCTTTCCTTAGCTGCATAGTATGTGCTTCACCAGGGCTACATACAGTTTTATTATCAGGGTTTTCCTTCACCTAGACCAGTTGCCTCTTCAGTCAGTCCTATTATTACTCATAGCAGGGGAAGAAGAGTAGGATTCGTACCTTTCCCAAGGGTACAAGCACATAAGTGAATATATTATGAACTAGACTGAAATTCCACGCTATGAGGAAGGCAATGGGAAATCACTCCACTATCTTTCCCAAGAATGATTGGCAATTCACAGATAATACAGAGAAAGAAAACTGTGGAGATACACGATCGCCTACATACTGAAGGGATATATGGTGCAAAAGAAATACAACCCACATAATGGTAAGAAGCTAGTTAAATCAATGGTTCTCAACTTTTTTTTTTTTTTTTTAGATTTAGACAACTTTTAATTGTTTTTGGTTGAGACCCATAACTGATGAACAAAGATTGTTTTATTTTTTTACTAATAGATAAGTTTAGAAATCTTTTTATATCTTCCTTTATGTATCCTTCCTCTCTCAGTTCCTTCCTTTATGTATCCTTCCTCTCAGTTCCTTCCTTTATGTATCCTTCCTCTCTCAGTTCCTTCCTTTATGTATCCTTCCTCTCTCAGTTCCTTCCTTTATGTATCCTTCCTCTCTCAGTTCCTTCCTTTATGTATCCTTCCTCTCTCAGTTCCTTCCTTTATGTATCCTTCCTCTCTCAGTTCCTTCCTTTATGTATCCTTCCTCTCTCAGTTCCTTCCTTTATGTATCCTTCCTCTCTCAATTCCTTCCTTTATGTATCCTTCCTCTCTCAATTCCTTCCTTTATGTATCCTTTCCCTCCTAATTCCTTCCTTTATGTATCCTTTCCCTCCTAATTCCTTCCTTTATGTAACCTTCCTTCCTCTCTCAATTCCTTCCTTTATGTATCCTTCCTTTATATATGCTTCCTCTCTTAATACTTCTTTTATATATATATATATATATATATATATATATATATATATATATATCCCTTAAACTGTCATAAGAAATAATGCCTACTATCTAAGCTCTTGTTTTTGTTTGTTTGTTTTTACAATAGTGTTCACCCTCTATATTGCCCATGTGCCATTCTAGATAAAGAGTTACAGAGTAAGAGGTAAGGTGCACAATTTATGAGGATACGTGGGGAAGATAACCTCTGGACTTTAACTGATTAAGATTGTAGCAATCAAGGAAAGCATACTCTTGGGAGTTGGATCAACAAAACAGCAATTCATGGGAAGAAGCTGATTGAGTGGAACTTACAACTCACCAATGAAATACAAATGAAATGAGGGTGGTTTGCGGCAATATGCATAGAATGATAGGTCTTAGCCGTGAAGGTTAGAACTGGTCTAACTGAGAAATGTAGTTCATCTGAAAACTTTCCATGGAAATAGTGACGGAGTAGCGAGCAGCTTGTGATGTTTTGTCTGTGGGAAACAGGCCGAAGGGTGGAAAATAATTCATCACCCACAAGGCCACATAGAAAAGTTTGAACTATCATGACTGGGCAATGTTGCCATAAGAACCAAATTTGATAGAGGCTAATACAATGCCTCATTCTGTCAGCAAAGATAGAGCCGCTTTGAGGACATGTTTAAAATTATTACTAGCAGATGCAAAGGTGTTTGTTATGATCAGAACTATCATGTTGACACAGCTGACAAAAGTGATTCCTATGGGCTATAGCAGCTGAACAGGAAGGTGTGAATCAAAGTAAAAATAACAGTGTGCATGAATTGTATAAGTATATTTCAAAGGGAAAACAATAAAGTTTACTAACGTCATAGAGTGAGATTCCCATTTTCTGTATTGCTCTTTTATCAGTAATTTTACAGCCATCAATGAATTCTGCTGTCAGCACTCTCTGAAAAAGAGAAAAAAATTAATCAAATAGAACAGAAAAGAACAATGGCAACCAGTTAAAAAGTATGTTCAAGGCAATAGACTGCAACTAAAATAAGATGAACAAAAAATAAAAAGTCAAAATTTAATAATAATGACAATACTTCATCTAAGAAATTCAGACAACTTAATATTATTAAGTCTAATACATATTATAACAACCTGAGTGTTACGATAGAAAGCAAGTAAAATAAAATGAAAAGAAAAACAAGTCAAAAATGAATAATAATGACAATACTTCATCTAAGAAATTCAGACAACTTAAGATTATTATGTTTAATACGTATTATAACAACCTGAGTGTTACGATAGAAAGTAACTACAATATAAAAAAAATAAACAAAACAAGTCAAAATTAATAATGACAATATCATATCTAAAAATTTGGGGCAATTTAAAACTGTAGCAGACATTTGCCAACTAACAATGTAAGTCAATTTTTATTGAGGCAGTTAAATGTCAAAAGGTTGTTTACTTTCATTTTACTTATTAATGATGTACCTGTCACAAAAAGCAAGCCAGTTCGTCAACAAAATCCAAGACAATTCTTATCCTATTTCCAAGAGTTTACAGCATATTGCTGATGAGGAATGATGCAGCCATATTTCTCCGAGCTACTAGACTAGCAATTAGGTACCACCATTTTACAGTAATTTTAATGTAACCACAATTTCTACTCTAACAGCTTCTTTTCTTGCACTTCCCGCCTGTGGAATTCCCTTCCATATACTTGCTTCTCTGACAGCTACAATCTCCAGGAGTTTAAATTTAAGGTCAATAAACATCTATCTCACTAACACACATCTTTTCTCTCAAGCTCTTTTCTCCATCCACTCTACCCCCATTACACACGTATTCTCATCCGTCTATTACCCTCCTCCTGACATTTCCCATAACTAACCCCTCTTTCTCATCACTTTCCCCTATGTAACCCCCTGTGCAACAGTGGCAGTAAAACTGCCTTGCTTGGGGCGAAATGATTTAAAAAAAAAAAAAAAAATTCTGTGTTCTTGTTTATAAATATTTTCTTTCCTTTTTCAGAGCTATTTTTTTTTAATTCAAAGAGTTCCTTTCAAAATTCTTTGAAAAGTATCAGATGTAAGATCAACATGAAGAAAACTCAAAACTGCATTAGCAAAAACATCTTTATAAAAACAAAGAATCAGTCAACAGAATAATAACAAGATTGATAATTTATTGTCATTTATTGGAGCCAATTCCACAGATCTATCCTCAACATAGAACTCTGCAAAGAAATAAAAAAGATCTTTGACAGATTTTTGATCAGGGAGTATGTGGCCAAATAGTTAAAATGTAAGTTTTCTAATCATGAGACCACTGTTCAAGTTTCACGACTGTCAATTAGTTAATGAGGTGACCTTGGTAGTACCATCCTAGGGAGACGATGGAACATAGGGAGACGATGGAACATAGTAAGCGCCTGCAAAACATCACGTGGGGATCTAAGCCTTATACATGAAATCGAGGAGACAAAACTGTTCAGAAGTTGTTGATAGTTGTGCTACTACATAGTGACAAGTCCGTAACTAATGAGCAGATAAGTTTTTTTTAGCTTTGTTTGGCAATCAATGTAGAGATGGTGATTCAAGAAAAAAAAAAACACCTTTCCCCACTTGTCCACTTGCAGAGATATCCGATTAAGAAATGTACAATAACTGAAATTCAAGCAGAAATAGCAGAATATTATGACAAAGCTTAAAAAAATTGTTGGCATTTGTATATTTCTTTCTTTTTTTATCTTTATCATAATAGCTATCTTTGCTTGAATTGAAGTTTGAATGTGTAACTTATAGGGTGCATGTCCCTTTCAGCTGTTGGGAGTCACCACTGAAGCTATGGGGTGCATGTTCTTTTCAACCGATGGGGGTCACCAGTGAAGACAAGGAGAGATGGTTAATGTTTCTTTGATTCGGCCTTGTGTCATACATAACCGAACTCCCTACAGCTTACAAGTTTTGTCGAAAATTATCATCATCAGAATTCTCAGAAGGTTGGTAGCATGTTGGAATGTGTGAATTAGTATAGAAAAGTGAAATAGTGTAAGAATAAAAATATACATTTTTCATGTTAAAATAGAAATTTATTAAAAGGAAAGAATAACACAAGTTGTAGAAGTTAATGTGCAATTAGAAACATTAGGAAGTTAAGGGTAGAGTTTGTGTTCAATGATAATGTTATGGGTATCAAGATTTGTAGAAAATGTTTGTAATAGTAATTGTTGAAAATGTATATACATATGTATGTATGTATTCAGGAGGAATGTCTTTGGATGGAGAAGAAGTAGTAGAAGGAATCAGTACACGAGAAATAAGGAGAAAGAGAACAAGGTGCAACCTGACCTTATCTCCAGGTTGATTTGAAGTTACATTTTGGTGTTGTCTTTCTCACTGCTTCCATCTGACTGTCTTGACTGATGCTGATCTGATCTTAATCTGATGCCTTTCATTGTCTTTTGAATTTCGCACTGGATCGCTTAGTCCTCAAGTCTTGCAAGTCGCTCCCATTGGTCAAAATCAATTTAACACTGACTTGCAAAATCTGGTTTCAACTTTAAGCACATGGTCAATCCTTTTTCTATTTTGGCAAAAACCAGGATTTCACACATCATTGTAAATTTTTGTAAAAAAGTGAAGAAGGAGGTTGATTTTAATTCTTAATTTCCTATCCTACTACAAATGAAACATTGTCATTATTATTATTCATTTTTGACATTTTTCACTCCTTATTTTAGTTGTTTCAGGATGTGCGTTGTGGTACAGTGGATATCAGCTCGGAATGAGAAACCGGGGAGCCGAGTTCGAATTCCAGTTGAATCCATTGTATTCACTTACGCGCAAATACCCTTGGGAAAGGTATTAATCCGTCACTTCCTTCCAGTTATGGGTTAAATAGCAGGACAGACTGGATTCTATAGCCTTGGTCAGCAACCAGTCTACCGCAGAAAGCAATGGCAACCTTCTGCCCAGTCAGTCATGTCTCTTTCGAGACATGATCGCCCAAGCGTGTATCATGTATGGCACTTAACTGACTGACTGACTGACAATCACAAATCTCAGATTTTTATAATACATAGTCGAAATTTCTTAGATAAAGCATTGTCATTATTATTCAATTTTCGCTTCTCCTCTTGCTTCTCATCTTGGACTAAAAACTCACCCACTAAAATTTATCAACAAATCCTACAGATGCATGCTGGGATTTCTTCCTAGCCAATAAAAAAGGACAATTCTCAGTCTTTCCAACACATTTTTTCTTTCTTGCCAATAAATATAGAAAATTTGAGCAGGTGAAGAGGCTCATCCCTTGTTTCCCCGTTTAGGACGTGGTTTCCGGTTTTTTTCTTTTCCAATCTTTCCACTCTCTTTTTTTTTCAATTGGAGTAGATAGACTGAACTATCGCCCAATTCACACTCCACCCACGTCTATTGAACAGGTGAAGAGGCTCATCCCTTGTTTCCTGTTTTTCTCTTTTCCAATCTTTTCACTCTTACATAGCCCCCTGTGCATCAGTGGTGTTTTCGCCTTGCTTGGGGTGATATGATTAAAAAAAAAAAAAAAAAATGACTGTATCCCTTTCGCACATAAACACCATTTTGTAAACGGTTTACTTTGTTATTATCTTAAAAGATGCCTTGCTTTGCATTAAATCGTTGTCTTGTCTTATTTTTCCCAGTTATTATTATTATTGGTAATTCTGCCAATTCTACTTAACCCTGCCTGTTTCCTCAACACTCACCTTACTTGTTTTGTCCCAATGAATTTCTGGTACATGAACATAATTCAAATGACAAAGGTCAGCTGCACATTTCTCTCCATTTAGGCCTTCATTGATAAAATCAAGTTCTTTGGCCAGAGTGGATTTCATGTCCTGCAAAAACAAAACAATCATGTAGTTTTAAACTAGATGAACAAAATGAAACAAAAGAAAACATTAATTGCAATCAAACTATACCATGACTCACATTACTTGCCACATCATGTTTTATCAATAAAGAAAATGAATACTTATTGGAATACAAAGGAGTTTTCTAATCAAATTGTGGCAACATCAATCTGTAAAGTTAGGATGAAATCCAGTTAAGTCCTGTGTCAATACAAGTAAATGGCAACTGTTTTGTATGAAAGAACTTGAATTTTAGCTTTCAATTTAATAGTAACTTTGTCATTTTGATTATTTCTTCTTCTTCTATGTGCCTTGTCCCTTCATGATGTAGGCGATCATGGCCTTCAACTTTTCCCTATCCCTGGTGGCTCTGAGCACACCTTCTCCTGTTACACTATGCAATCCTCGTTCCGTCATCCACCTGATTAGGTCCTTCAAATATGTTATCCGTGGCTTTCCCCTGTCTCTTTTACCCTCTATCTGGCATGTTAGTATCAGGTTCTCCAAGCCCTCCTTCCTCACTGCATGTCCCAGGAACTTCAGCTGTCTCTTTCCTGATGCTCAGTATTAATTTCCTTTTTGTTTCCATCATTTCTAAGACCTCATCATTGCTCACATGCTCGATCCATGATATTCGCAGCATCCTTCTGTAGAACCACATTTCAGTTGCTTCAAGTTTTTCCTTCATCTTTGATGGTATTGTTCAGCATTCACTGCCATATTGAAGAAAGGACAGCATGTACCAATCCAGTACTCTATTCCTAGTTTCTAGTGAAATTGTAGACTATTTAAATCATTCATACCATTGTCCTCATCTTTATTGCCATATTCACAACCTTTTGGATATTTGGTTTTCATTTGGTTTTCTTTTAAACAAAGCCTTGTGAATGCCACTTTATTTTAAACTGATATCTTGTAAATTTCAACACTCACTGCTACAACATATGAAAATTTCATAGCTTGACAAAGATTTCTTGTTGACATCTAAACTTATTTATAAATGGAACTTTGTGTGTGTCTGTTACCTATAGACTCTGAAATGGCTGAACCGATTATCTTGAAAATTTACACAGTTGTACTATAAGCATCTGCGAGTGTTCTTAGCTAGGTTTTGTGTCAAGGTAGCCCCAATAAATATTGAAAATCGAAGAAATCGGGTTATAGAAGGAGTGATCCGATTTTAATCAAATTTGATACACTCATAGACAAAGACATAAGAAATGATATTCAGAAGTTTCAAGGTTGCAGTTCTTACAATAGTGCAGAAAATCGATAATATATATATATATATATATAAAAGGCAAGATATTTGTGTGTATGTCTGTTTATCTGCCTGTATTTCTGTATTTTTTTTCAGCCCTTTTATTTTAGTTTTTGCTTTGGGTTTGGCTCTAAGTAGGTATAATTGTAGTTCTTAGTCTCAGCCATGATACCATTTACTCAGATGACTTATTTAGCCTTCAAAATTCAGTTTAGGACGAAAAACACTTATTTGATATCAATACCAGGAAATCAAAATTTGACTTACACCCATTCATTTTTCTTTCAGTCTATGGTTTTGCTTTAACTGGAAACAACTATTGCTTTTTAGTCTTACGTGCCAACGTCCAAAGAGTCTGAGCTCCAGGACCATGGATTAGCTTTAAAGCTTTCATTACACCCGAGCAACACCAGGCAATACTGCTAGTGAAACATAGATCAGACCTGCATCAAAATTTTCCAGAATCTTAAACATAGTTTAGTGGCACCTACCAATCATTTTCAAAATTGTTTTTACTGTTTTCAAGCTCCAAAGTTATTCAATCCTTCTCTTCATCCAATAATTCAGCCTCACAATCTATTTTAAAACATCAAAATGACATCTATCTATATTTCTGAGAGGAAGTATTGTTATGCAATGAAATTTTTACATGTTATAGCCGATGAAATTATTCAAGAGATGAAAGTTACAATAAGTTAGTAAAAATAATATTTATTGTATATTATGAGGCCTTTAGACTAGATAGAAGCATGATGAGAAAAGATGTTAAAATCAGAATTTTTAGACACACATGTGAAATCTCTTAACAAGAAATAAAATGAAGTTTGATTTTTGTAAGAGATTTTTTTTATATTATGAAAAGCATGCATGAACTATATATATATATACATATATATATATATATATATATATATATACACACACATATATATTATAAAGTGGAACATGTACAAATTATCATCTAAAGTGTACATTTTGTTTTGACATTGAAAGGACAATGTCTCATCAGGTAGTGTGAAAAGAAAATTGAAAATATTTTACCTTATATTGGTGAATAATTTGTGAGAAGTAGGTGGGGTAGAAAATGGGAAATTAAGAGTTGGAAGTTAGAATTTGAACAAAAAGAGAGAAGAGGTAGAGGAGAGAGGTGATTAATGGATGTGTTGACAATTTTATAGCCAGATTTAACAGTAGAAGATAAGGTATGGTCCTTTACAGCCTTTATGGACGGTCCTTTGGGTTTCACAAAGAGAAAAAAAATAAGGAAATGTATAAGGGGTGGGAGGGAGTAGGAGAGGATGCGCTAAAAAGGGGATAAGAATTGCTATTTAGTAAGCTTATCTGTATTAGTGATCTATATGACTACAAATATTTTTGTATTTAAGTTTAGTTTTTATAATTAACATTTTTTTAAATATTTAACCTTAATTTAAAATTTAGGAAATCTCTTTTTTTATGTAAAACTTTAAATAGATCACAGTTTGTAGTATGAAATAAAGGTAAAATATGAGATAAGAGTGTTGTTAATACTATAAAGGTTTATTGTTTCTAGAGATCATAATTTTAACTTTTGTAATTTTAGCATGATTGTAAGGTTAGTTCTTTAATGTATTTGCAGTTTACTGTGGTTTCATGCCTCTGATTTAGCAATATGTTGCTCCTTATAACAATAAAATATTGAAATAATACAACAAAAATAACACTCATGTCAATTTGCCCCATAATAATAACTTTTGTAATTGTAGAAACCCGAACCAATGCTCCATACCTAATAAATGCTCAACAAAATCCCTGGTATATAGGTGTTCAATTTCATCCATGAAGAATCCTAAGGATGCTAAAATTTATATCGGAAACACGATGAACATTTTTAAAAAGTGCTTTTATAATCACCTCTCATCCTTCAATAACAAAGACAAACAAAATATGACATCACTTTCTCAGTATTTTTGGAAGTTAAAAAATGGAAATAAAACACCTAAAGTTAAATGGAAAATTCTCAAACAGGCCAGAACATTTAAATCAGTAAAGGAACCATGTTTTCTTTGTCTTCAAGAAAAAATGGAAATCATTAAATACATGAGGATAAATACTATCACTTCTAAAGAAAATTGAAAATGTATACATCGCAACTTTTCCAACGTACATTAGTTGTTACTGTATATTTGGTCAGTTAGAGTCCTCTACTGTCAGTATCCCCAGCAGGTTAGGTGATGATACTGACCGTTTAATGTGATGATGATGATGATGATGATGATGATGATGATGATGATGATGATTTTCCAGCAGCAGCTTGTTAAGAAAAAGGAAAGTTTTGATTTTCCCAAAAACAGAACTATAACTGTTTTCATCTAGAGTCAAATTACATACATTAAACACATATTCTTGAAGGTTACTTAGTATCACTTTTAGCAGTTTAATTATTTTCAATCTAATGAATAAATTACCATAGTTCTTGTTGTTAGTGTATAGAAATATTTAATCCCTCTATCATAATATCTCTTGTTGCAATAACATTTGAAATACCAAATGATGTTACAATGGTCATGGATGATGCTAGCTGGGGTTGATTATGTCACCATGGATGATGCCATGATCACAAATAAAAGTTTTATTTGTGATCATGGCATTATTGTAAAACCCTGGGAGACAATTGGGACAAAGAAGTGTTACTCAGGGAAAATCTAACTCAAGAAGCAATACAGTTTGACAACGAGGAAGAAGAAAAGTATGAGCCCATTCAAGATGTAATAACTTACAGGCTTGCCAGTGCCCATCTCAATGATCTGAAATTATTTGCTTTGGTTCATGAAGACCAAGAAATGATGGACCAAATAAATAAGCACCAACATCAATTAGAATCAAAGTGGTCACATTACAAAAAAAAAAAAAACACCACACAGACTGCAAAAACTGATTTTTTTTAAGCCTACACCAGTGTGAATAAATAATTTTTATTTTTTTGTTAACCATTGTAAATATGTTTTTTAATGTTAAAAAAAATAATTATGCTGAATAAATTTTTTCAAAGTTAGACCATCTTATGTTCTCCTTTATTTATTACGAGATTACATGGTAAAATACTAAAATATGTACATTCTGGAGAGTGAAATATACAATCGTGGGAAGGATAGGTTACAAGTCTTTAGTGAGCAACCACCCGACCACCTGCCGTATGCGACCAGTTTTGATGGCAGTAGGGGTGGTCACATACAACAGGTTCCACAGTATATTTTGTAATAAAGTTATTTATTCAAATTACCATTTATTCTAGTCTTTTCACAATTCTCTTAAAAAAATCCTTCAAAGACTGCAAAATGCACCCAAAGCAGTTCTTTACTAATGAATGAAGAATTCTAAAATGCCCAAAAGATAGCGGAAGATAATGGAACAAAGCTGTAAATATTGAAAATAATAAAATTATCTTTATTATCAAATTGAACAACACACATCTATATCTGTCCTGGGTATGATGATAAACTACATCTGGCAGCAAGGCCTGTGATCGAAAGATTGGAGGTTTTGAGGAGTGTGGAACCACCTCTTAATTGTCGTTGGTCCCAGGTTTAACCTCACCTGGAGTGGTAGCACCTGTTAGAATCCAAGCTATGGGTAGATAGTTTAGATCCCAGACTGGGGTCATTTAAGAGAAAAAGAAAAAGTTAGGGTGGGTAAGAGTTTTTAGCTTTGAACAGCAACTTGTCTAAGAGAATGAAATCTCTGAAATAAAAACCTCTACACCTACTCTGTGTAGAATAAGGGAGACTGAACTCTCTACCTTTGGTAAATAATCTTCCTAAAGATGGTGTCTCGATAAAAACCCTGAGTTTTCAATCTTAAAATCTGGTTGGTGTTAGTAAAGGCATACAGCTGTAAAACTCACTCCAATAATAATTTTAATTACAAAGCCATCAAGAAAATCCTGTTCAACACATACTAGCATGGAAACAGATGTTAAATGATGATTACGAGATTATATATGAGCAGAAGGGATCAGCAGATTTACCTTTAAAACCCAGCCAAAGCCAAAGTTTGGATGCAGGAATTCAATAACCTTAAGCAGGACTTCGCAGGTGAGAAGGTCTCCAAAGAAACGATCCTGCAAGTCAATGTATTGAATCTGAAAAGAGAAATAATATGTTATATTATAAAAAATCAACATATTAACATTCAAAAAAACCCAAAGACAATTGCCTAGTGAAAAACAAATTAACAAATATGGAGATCTTGTAAACAAGATGCAAATCCAAATAAATAAAAAAGTTTCATGCAATATCCTTATCTTTATTATTCTCTTTTTTTGATTCTATGACATCACATCAGCCATTTCGTTTTTCAGCCTTCCCCGGGTGAATTATAATTCATTTAGTATGAATGAGATAACTACTACAGATAAAAAACTAACATTAATATACAATTTTGCTAGAAACAATATCTATTTTCAGAATAGGAGCCAACTCTACTAGAAGCAGTCGCCTCGGGCCAGGAGCCAACTCGACTCGAATCAATTGTCCCGGATTAGGAGCCGACTCGACTCGAATCAATTGTCCCGGATTAGGAGCCGACTCGACTCGAATCAATTGTCCCGGATTAGGAGCCAACTCGACTCGAATCAATTGTCCCGGATTAGGAGCCAACTCGACTCGAATCAATTGTCCCGGATTAGGAGCCAACTCGACTCGAATCAATTGTCCCGGATTAGGAGCCAACTCGACTCGAATCAATTGTCCCGGATTAGGAGCCAACTCGACTCGAATCAATTGTCCCGGATTAGGAGCCAACTCGACTCGAATCAATTGTCCCGGATTAGGAGCCAACTCTACTCAAATCAACTGAATGCAAGATAGTGAGAAGGACAAAACAGTTTAGCAATACTGCTTCCATCAATAGTGACGTAACTTTTATATCAGTGACTTTTGTCACATCAATCAGATGCTCAGTTCTTTGTTGAGTTGATAGACAGGTGGAAAGTTATTTATGAGTAAGAATGGTAAATTACATATAGGCTCAAGTATAAGCAATAAGCATTTACCTATAAGCTCAAGTATAAATTCCTAATATTTACTTATCTCAAGTGTTAAGCTGCTAATATTTATCTATAAGCTCTAATCTAAAGGTGCAAGTATAAACTACCAATATTTGACTATAGGCCCGAGTATAAGCTACCAGTATTTACTTTTAACCTCAATATTGATTTATAGGCTCAAGCATAAGTGATCAATATTTATCAATATCCTCAAGTATAAACAGGAAATATTTACCTATTCCTAATCCATCTAAATGTTTATACTCAAATAGAAAAAATAGTTATTTTGACATTAAATTGTATAACAAATGTCGATATTTACATATTTACATTCAGATTATTGTCTTCATTTTTGTTGTTGCTATCACAATGTTTCAACCATTATGCCCTCCAGTCTTCTTCAGGTGTATATTTATATGGGTAACCTACAGGGAATTCTGAACTGAACACTTTATTTAATCTACAGAGGTAGACTGTTCTTGTTACACTGCCCATATCTACAGAAATCTCATCTAGTTCTTATTTTTAGTACTACCCAGTTATTGTTCACCCATTTCTATTGAGTCCAAGTACACACTGCCTGGCCTAGGGATTGAACTTTGTGATAACAACAACAATATTCTGCATATCTGTGGAATTCCCTTCCACAAGTCTGCTTTCCCGACAACTACAATCTCCAGGTGTTTAAATGTAGGGTCAATAGACACCTCCTATCACACTAACTTCCATTTATTCTCAGAACACTCATCTACCCAACCCTCATTCTCGGTATCCTTACCCACCTATCACCCACCCTCTGACATTTCCTATATTTAACCATCCTTCCTCCACTCTATGTAGCCCCCTGCGCAGTAGTGGCAGTGAAATGCCTTGCTCGGGGTGAAACGCTTATAAAAAAAAAAAAAAAAAAAATGTCCATTAGTATTTTTAACATTTGTGGAACCTCATTAAAAATTGTAGAAAAATTCAATAGATTCAAGCAGCCTTTTCACTCGCTCGATCAACTCAGTCGATTAAAAACTTAATTGGCCAATTAAAGTTTATGGCTTTACTTGCATGTGGTTGATTAAAAAATCGAGGAAATACAGAAAAAAGAAATCTGATTCCTTTTACAACCCAAAAGTATGCCATTGAAGATTCACAAGTTACTTAGAATGACCTACAATGACCTTTTATTGTTCGGGTCACCGTAAACATTCATTTAATTAATACTTTCAGAGTGGAGTCAAAATGTCGTGACACTCACAGATTTTTAGAAAAATCATTTGGAAAAATATTATCCTTGACTCAACATCTATATTTTCTCTCCGCTTATGAAAAGTAAAAACGAACATTTGAAAGAAAGAAAAAAAAAATGAGCTGCTTTGTTTTGGTTTTTTGGGGATAAGTTGTTGCTCTTGTTTTTGTCTTTTTCAAGTTTTTTCAATTCTTACGATGACATCTTCCTTGGAAACTCCAAGAATGGCTTTACTAAAAAATTTTGCAAAAAGTTAATAGCACAGGATCAATTTAAGTTTGTATGAAAAACTGAGTCTCCAACAAATTTTCAGGTGGTGGAAACGAGTGGTTCTAGAAACGAGGATCGATTTACTATAACGTTGTATGAAAATCTGAGACCCCCCCACCAAAATTGTTTATATATTGAAATTTTTCCAAAATTTTTTTTGTCAATCAGAAAGTTTATGGTGTAATCGATAAGATTGCAATGAAAAAAGTAAAAAAATAAAAATAAAAACAACAAATTTAAAAAGGTGGTGGTAGTCTCCTTCAGGTCCACTGAAAAAAATCAATTTACAAGTTACTTGTGTAACCGAATTCTATTACCTTAACTGCGACTTCTTTGCCTGAATAAGTCACGGCTCGGTGGACTTGAGCCAAGCTAGCAGCAGCAATTGGCATCCTTTCAAAGGATTTGAACATTGTATAAGGACTCTGCTGAAAATCTTCCAGAAACAACTGTTCAACCTGGAAAAAAAAAAAAAAATTTTTTTCCAATTTTCAAAATGTTTTATTTCTTTTACGTAAAGGGATAAATTTTCTGGCAGAAAGAATATGTTGACTTCACACAAATGTCTTTGAAAAAAGGTATAAATCTACTTCTCCCTTGCTGTAAATAAAATGTAAGGCAGGAATGAGACCCAGAATAGGAACTTCTTTTATGTGCCCTGTCCTTTTAGGACATAAGCGCTCATGGCTTTCAATATCTCCCTATCCCTGGTGGCTCTTAGTATGCTTTCTCCTGTTACACTACGCCACTCTTGTTCTGTCATCCAGCTGATCAGGTCCTTCAAATATGTTATCCACTGCTTTCCCCTGTCTCTTTTTCCCTCTATCTGGCCTGTTAGTATCACGTTCTCCAAGCCCTTCTTCCTCATTGCATGTCCCAGGAACTTTAGCTGTCTCTTCCTGATACTTAGTAATAATTTCCTTTTCGTTTCCATCCTTTCCAAAACTTCATCATTGCTCACATGATCGATCCATGATATTCACAGCATCCTTCTGTAGAACCACATTTCAGCTGCTTCAAGTTTTTCCTTCATCTTCGAAAATATTGTCCAACATTCAATGCCATAGTGAAAAACTGACATCTCATAGCAATCCAGTACTCTCTGCTTTGTTTCTAGCAAAATTGTTCTGTTTCTTAATACTTTACTCAACTTCTGGAATGCTTCCTTCACCATGCCAATTCGCCTTCGGATCTGTGAATGGGAACTACTAATAAAAAATTGTGTTACTGAAACTGAAGCAGCTTTACATGGAACGGTTGTGGCCCGATGCTCAAGAATCTACAGAAATGAGACCCAGAATGGAAATCAGCCCCAACATAAACAACACTATTTTTATTATACTGGGCTTTTTATTCATAGATTCACCTGGCACTATTTTTTAGGGTGTGGGAGATAAGTGGATGCACATTATGGCGTAATGGATATAGACTTGGAATGAGAAATTGAAGAGCAGAGTTCGAATTCCACTCAAATTCATTATATTCACTTAGGCACAACTACCCTTGGGAAAGGTATAAATCTATATCTTCTCCCCCCCCCACCCAGCTATGGTTAGAATAGCAAGACAGACTGATATTCTAGCCTTGTTTAAAAAACATAAAATCTCATTTTAACCATCTTTCTCCCATTACTGACTGCCTATGGCTCTCTAGAATGGCTTTTGACTCACCTCTGACTGTCCACCTCTTCATCACAATAGACAGCTTGTCACTTGGCTCAAAATGGATTCTGACTTGCTCATACATGAATGCAGACTGACTATATAAGCCCACAACCAGAATCACTTATCTTCTCACTAAATTTTTTTTTTTATCATTTCACCCCAAGCAAGGCATTCCACTGCCACTATTGCACAAGGGGTTACATAGGGGAAGGTAAAGATATAGGAAATGTCAGAAGGAGGGTGATAGACGGGTAAGGATGTAGATGGGAAGAGTGTTTGAGAAAATGGATGTGAGTTAGTGTGTTAAGAGGTGTCTATTGACCTTACATTTAAACTCCTGGAGATTGTAGCTGTCGGGGAAGCAAGTATGTAGAAGGGAATAGCACTTGATCCCAAAAGTTTTCATTGTTTTATTTGTTTACTTTTATTTCCTATTTCCCAACTTATTTTGAAGTTCTTACAGCTTGATTTTACTCATGGATGTCAGGAAACACTAGTGACTTCAGGCCCAGTTAAAATCACTTACAAGCAACTCGAGATAAATGAAAGTGAATATGGGGTTAAAGAAAATTGAGAAAAATATATTAGAAAAAGGATCAAACAAATCAGTTAATTAAAATGTATAGAAAACACTTGATTAAGGTTTTCAGATTGAAACTGATGAGATTCAAGACCTATATTCATAATTTAAAAACATGTGCATGTGACAAAATCCTCAAATCTCCAAGCAAGGAAAAATTATCCAAATATTTTCCTGTTCCCCAAAATACTTGTATTTTTCATCATTTGATTGATTGATTGGTTTGTTTTACTGCAAATCAACCCCTTATGGGTCATTTAATGCCAAAACATTAGTTGTTGTAGTATGACGGGTGGAAATTAAATGTTACTTATGATACAGAGGAAATTTTTGACTAAATCTTGTATAGTTTCGTCTCTCTTAAGAATCTGAGAATATTTTTCAAGTCAACCTTGTTGAAAATATCCCTTAGATTATTTTCTTGGTAGTGTTTTAGTCGGATATGTTCAAGGTCTATAGTTTGTCAGTATATGATGTACTGTGTAAGGTTCTTGGCATGGTATGTAGATTGGTACTTCTCCTTTCAGTAAATATGAATGGGTGATATAGGTGTGTCCTATTCCTCATCATCAACTCAGAAAAATAAAGAAATTATCAATCAACCCAAGTCACCCAGCCTCAGTGTCTGTTTTTTTTTTCTCTCAAACAAATCTTTTTTGTCTGAAGAAAAGGCCTACATGACAATTCCAGTGTCCAAAAACTTTATAAACAGAAAGGTCTACACCCACTGGAACTATGAAGAGTTTGAGTTTTGTTTAACGGCATATCAACCTGTGGTTATTTAATGCCAAAAAGGTGGGGTTTTAAGGTATTCTTTCTTTTTTTTTTTTTTTAATAATGTTTGGTTATAGTGAAAAGGTTGATTTAGTCAGATTTTAATAAAAAAATTTTGTTTTTATTCTTTATTTTAGAAAGCTGAAAATGTCTTCTAATTTTGTATTCAAAAATGTTTTGCTGGGAATAATTTTTTTTCTTCAAAAATGTATTATTGGTAATATTTTTCTTTCAAAAATGTATATCTTTCTATAAAAGTTCGTTTTTATACTTTCATAGTGTTTTGACCCCAGTTTGGGAGGTTAACTATTTGCCCATAGCTGAGACCCTAACAGTTGCTACCACTCTGAGTCAGAATGGACCTGGGAACAACAGCAATTAAGAGGTGGTTCCATGCCCCTCACAACCTCCCAATTAGAGGTCTTGCTGCCAGATGCAGTTTACCATCATACCCAGGACCGGAACTATGAATAGAGACGGCCTCTCCAGTCAGTAAAGCCTGTATTGATTCCCCTGCCCGTCCGCTAAAGATACACAGCTACCATCTGCCAGAGTCAGAAGAATAAAGTTTAGTTAAAAATGATGAAATGGACTTGAAAGAAGAAAAAAAAAATGGAGGTGTAAAAGAAGTCAGACTGACTGCATAAAAAAAAAGGCTAAAAAGAAATAAATCCTTGATACTAGTGTTTACTTGAGCTACAAACAAAAAAAGAAGATGGAATTGTATTGACATTGCTAATAATAAATAGTTGTTTTTTTATCATCAAAATGGCCTTGTGATTTGACTACATTTTCAGCAAACACAGTCTTGTCGGATATCTAATTCAACACGTAATCACAACACCTTCTACAACATAGCAAGGAACTAGTAATGAGTTGCAACATAGCAAAGACATTCGCCTTTTTTTTTTTCAAATGTTAAAAACTTCAAATTACACTGAGCCACTGGCAATTGACAGAGAAACCAAAATTGATCCTCTAAAAGTTTTATAACACATTTTTCTAGCAGTTATAATATTGACTTTGCTTTAGTGTTGTGGATCTTCATCAAATTGTTGTGGAGTTGTATCGAAACTATGCTGCAAAGTGTAGTGACCAGTTTGTGCCAGAAACAAGACATGGAACAAGAAGGTAGGTTTAAAACAGTATATTAATATAACAAGAAATAAGATATTCGAAGGAAGTGTTAATAAGTAATATAGAAATAAGTCTGAAGGTATTATTACGTTGCTTATTGTAGCTGTTGACAACTGCCGTTATCTGCCTTCGTTAACTGTTTTCATTAACTGCTCTCCAGAAGTCATGCAGATAATCATATATAACAAGAGGAAAAGTTCATTCCTCATAGAAGAGCACCATAACACTTGTGAAGTCATTGAGAACTACTTTGAGACTGACTGCAACAGTGTTTTTAGACTCACTAGAGTTCTTTATTTAAGCATCAAAACTAGTCTATTCATGTCACTGGAAATGTGATGTTTACTTAATAACAAAAAGATTTTACAACTCAATTTCAAAGATAATCTTTTTCATTTAGTAAAGAAATAAAAGTCCCTCAGGGATAGAGAATCAATTAAAAATAGCACTTCCAAACTTACCTCATCTGAATGTCTATGTAAGGCTTGGTCTTGTAGTGAACTGAGGATCATGATGTATTCTGGGGGTAGCAGGTGGTTCAGGGAGACCAACCCTTGTCCAAGTTTCACATAAAGACCCCCATTTTTTAGGCAACCATTTTTTAGAATCTCAGCTCCTCGTAGATGACAACTTGTTATAGTTTTCTTATATTCAGCACTTTCAGGATCCAGACCCCACAATGACCAGGTATAATCGAATGAGATGCGAGCACCTACCACTACTGACCTGAAAAAGATTTTTATTTTAGATATAAGTTTTTAATAATTTTTTTTTCAAAAAATACTATATTCCCTACCCTATAAAACAGTAAATAAAAGACTTATATGCAACAGGTTTTTACTTGATATTTAAAAATGATTTTGATTTGTAATTAGAGTTTAATCTTTTATAATCATTTTCTGGAGTCATTAGTGAACTACTTTGACAAACAAGATTTTCATATTTCAAAATGATTTTGATTTCTAATCATCCTTATATAAGAAAAAATAAGACAGACACATTATTTCATGGTAAATCGGAAGTATAGGCCTATTTCAGGCAAACCATCATCAGCTTCTGTCTTTATTGTACAAAGGATTTTACACAAATGAGATTCACAAAGACCTAAAAAAAAAAAAACAGAATAAAAATAACGATCGTTCTCTTAAAAGACAAAATTTTTTAAAAAATACATCATTACATCAGTTCGGCGAACACATACATAAGCATATATATATATATATACACACACACACACAACATTTATTCATTCGTGTAAAATCCTTTGTACAATAAAGACAGAAGCTGATGATGGTTTGCCTGAAATAAGCCTATACTTCCAATTTACCATGAAATAACATGTCTGCCTTAATTTTTCTTATATTTGCTCTATATGTATTTATATGCACATATTTAGAGCTCTCTTAGATAGTTATCCTACCACTGTATGTACAGGATACTCCTTTTGATTCTTCTTTATCTACACCACATGCTTATATATATATATATATATATATATATATATACACACACACACACACACAAACTGATTTTATCTTTCATTTTTAAACACTGTTACGTTACCATTTTAAAAAAAAGAAAAAGCCGGTAAAATCAGTTCTTATAAATCGCCTGAAGACACTTAAAGGCAGAAACCATAGTTGCATAACTCATTTACAAATTAAAAAAAATATAAAAATAATAATTTATAATTAAACTAGACCAGTACACAGTTGTATTAAAAGTGTTCAATACAATTATATTGTAGAACTTTTGAATATTTTTCATTTAGAAACAAGTTATTTCACAACCTAGGTTTCTACCTTTTGGTGTCATCAGGCAATTTACAATAACTTACTGTAAATCACCTGAAGACACCAAAAGATAGAAACCTAGGTTGTGAAATAACCTGTTTCCAAATGAAAAAAATACATATATATATATATATATATATATATATATATATATATATGTCAAAAAATTCAAAAATTTACATTCGTTGAATGCCCATTTCAGCAATCAAAAACAAAAATTAATTCAAATATGGTACAAAAATTCACATACTGGAAGAAGCCCAAAAACATACCCATACACAGGAAGTTGAAAAAAATGGTGGGGGGGAGAAAGAAAAAAAAATTATTTAAAATTGTCAGCAGACATAAGAAAAAGGAAAAGCAGAAACAGATTCATGGCTCGATATTAGATCTTCTAATATTGAGTCATGAAACTCTTTATATGAGAAATTTAATCTTTTGTTTTTTTATAAGAAGCACATATTTTTGGAAATCTTTGTACAAAATTTTGTTTTTAAACACCTTACCCACCACTTAATTTTATGAAATTTCAATAAAATAAAATCCGAGTATTTTTGTACTTATAAGTTAAATGTAGGACTCCTTGAAGAATTTAAATCATAAATTTTTTTTTGTCAAACAGAAACATCTTTACCAAAAATCTGCTTTGAATCATAAAATAAAAAATGCAATAAAACTATGACATTGATTAGAAAAGCTTTTAATTACTTTCATAAATAAAATATTTAAAACGACACTACTCACTTAAGAAAAAATTTTTCAAAGAATAATGAATTTTTACAATAACTGTTTCCATTTTTTAAATTTTAATTAAAAACTTTGCAAAGTTTGAAATCTTTTAAAATTCTGTATTCATTTATGCCTTTCAAATGCTATTATTATTATTATTATTATTATTAAAAGAAAACCATATTTACTAATCATAAATAGAAAGTTTTAATACAAATCAGACACCAGTATTTTAAAAATAATTTAAAATTTTATTTTTAGGATACAAATGTGCCAATTTTTTTTTTTTTTTTTTTTTTTTTTTTTTAAGTACAGGTGACCATACATGACATTATCAAAAAATATGACTGATGACTACAGCAAATATTAGATTACAGAGTGTTGTAGAGTACAACATAGAAGATTGTGCATTGTATTTAAGTACAAATGTCGGTCCCTTACGTTCGATGTTCTGGTGGGAACTTTGTATTATCACATAGTAATGCAGAGTAACTTGCCAGGTCAATGACTCATATTTTCTCTCTGACTACTTGCTACACTGTTACTTATATTAGGAGGGAGAGTTCACTATCCCTAGACAGGGGAGTTCACCATAACAAAAGAATGTTTTCCTAAATTCTAAGATTACTGAGTACTTGAAAATTATATAAAAAAGGTGCTTACATCATTTTCTTCTATTACTTTTTACAGATAAGGTCTCTGTAGAACAACATTAGAGCTGTCATCAGGTTGTCAACATAACAAAACAGCTACTGTCAGATTAAAAACTGCATTTCTGCGATATTTTAAACTTAAATATTTGTTTTAAATCAGATTACTTATACTTTAAATCAGCTAATATTCATCAAATAAAGTTTCAGAAAAGTATATTTTACTTTTTGGAAGATTGTTTTTAATAAAGCAAATTACAATGCAATAAAAAACAACTATAAATGGACACTAATTAATTATTTCAAGTTAGTTTTTAAAATATAGCAAAGTATATTGCTGATTAGAAATATTAGATTTAATCAATTAGTTTGAAATTAAAGCTAAGATATGAGCTTTAAAAAAATGTTGATTTTTAAACTTCATTTTTTTTTTTTGTCGCAGTCCATATATATATATATATAGCATAATGATGATCCACGTATACTGTCTTAATATGTATAGGAAAAACTACTAAAAAGTTGTAAATTTAAAAATGTATTTTTTTTGACAGTATTTATTTATTTCTATTATTATATATATATATATATATATATATATATATATATATTTGATATTTCAGACCGGCCTCGGCCTTTCATCAGAAACAAATGATTTTAAAATTGAAACTAGAAACGTTCGTCACGAGAGCATTCATCGAGAGATGTTTACATCACGTGACGTAGAAAGTGATAGAGTTTTTAATATTTGTAAACGTAAACCTATCTCTAATAATACTTTTAAATGTTGTTTTAAAGAAAACTTTTTTTTTCTCTTTTTAAGTGTATCTAAAAAAATGTTTAACTATTGAAATATTTATAAAGTCCCTATTTAACCCTAGCCTGTGTGTATTTAATTTTAAAATCCAGTATTTTTCTTTCTTTCTGTGTGAGTATGTGGAACTAAAATCGGAATCTATCAGTAAACATTTGCAGTTTTCTAATGTATGTCCTGGTTGATTGAAGTATTCAGCTATGGGTGAATAAGGGTTGTTTTGGCGTATGCTTAGTTTATGATTATTGAAACAGAATCTAAAACTGTTTCCAGATTCACCACTAATTCCACTATCCACTATTTGGACATACTGAACAGAAGATTTTTACATTTTTAAACTTACAACATTTTTAATACATTTTAATGCATTTTTAAACTTACAACTTTTTAGTAGTTTTTCCTATATATATATATATATATATATATATATATATATAATATAATTATATGGTTATGTCAATTTTTCATTGCTACATGGAAATTTCTATGTTTCGAAATTAATTCCCATCATCAGGCAATGCTGGTGTGGTTGTGCAGACAATTTACATTTAAATGACAAATACTTTCGGTTTACTGTGAATGTATGTGGGTGTTTTTTGTGTGTGTGTGTGTTTGGCTAATCAGAATGGACATTCACTTAGGGGTTTGACCTCGAGGAATTGACATGCTAACCAACTTTTTTCCTCCTCTTTTTTTCTTTTTCCTTGACCCTATTCCCCTCTTGTCTGCTTTTCTTTGAGTAAACCTCGAACTGCTATTTTTTCACTACATCTATCAATTTGCTGTAAAGTTTATTATCCTGATACAAAGGTGGGGAATTATTAAAAAAAAAAACAAAATGGACAACTAACTTATTCTATCTTTGGCTTTATTTTTATTTCCATTTATATTTTTACCTAATTCATCGGTGAGCATGTTATTTAATTTAGGTTTTATCCATTTTCTAATGTGAATAATTTACAATGTCTACATATGACATTAATTTCGTTACGTTTATTTAATAAATTTTTAGTTTTTCATATAAGCATAATGAACATGGTTCATTTAAGGACTTACATGTTTTAGCTTCTTTTAGGATTTTCCATTTTATTTTGGGTGTCTTTTTTGTTTCTTTTAGGTACCAATGATATCTCGATAGGGATGTTCTATTTCTGTATTTGCTATTATTAAATGAAGAGGTATGCTGGTAAATTCTCTGCTTTAGAGTGTTTTTAGTGCTCCCTATAAAGACTTTTACATTGTTTGGGTTTTCCTTCATCCATATTTCGCATTGATATATTATCGATTTCGTCAAACACCTATTTTCTAGCGGACAGTTTATGGGGTTTTTACAATTACATTTTTTCTCGTCTAAATTATTTTCTGTTGTCTGGTTATTTTTATTAGTTTTGTTGAATTTTTTAGATAAAATGGCTAATCTTTATAAAATAACGCCGGAAAAATACAACATGCTAATCATGAAAAACCTAACAAAGAACTATAAAAAAAAGTTGATAAGAATAAAGTGGACTTAGTAGATAAGATTAATACAGATAGCAAAAGAATCACGGATAGATTAAAAATTAGCGACAGAGTAGCAAAACATAACACAAGGGAGTGCAACATAACAGTAAAGGACCATAAAGAAAACTTTAATATGTATCCCTCCACTAGGATGATAAATCCAACCAGACCAGAAATAGGAAAAATTAGCAAGAAAATTTTAGAAAGAATCAACGAACAAATCAAGGATTCGCTGGAATTGAAATTATGAAAAGACACCACAGACGTAACGGAGTGGTTCTACAATATAAAAGAAAAGAGCAACTGCTCTTTTATCCAATTTGATATCGAAGAATACTATCTATCGATAGCAAAGAAACTATTTGTTATGGCTCTGGAATTTGCCATCCTTTGCTCGGATATAACAGAGGAGGAGAAAACAATAATAATGAGTGCCAAGACATCTGTGCTCATCCACAAAGAACAGTGGAAAAAAATCAATTCCAACGAGGACAATTTTGATATAACGATGGGTTCGATGGATTCTGCAGAATCTTCAAATCTGGTAGGACTGTTAATATTATATAATCTCACAGCCTGTAAGGAACTGAACACTGAAGACATTGGACTTTATAGAGATGACGAACTTATAGTAATAAGAAATACCACAAACTTCAAAATAGAAAGGGTTAGAAAAATGATACATAAGGAATTTAAAAATCTAAATTTAAAAGTAACAGTTAAAGCTAAGATAAAAAAAAGTAGATTTCCTCGATGTAACTTTGGATCTAGAGAAAAATATACATCAACCATACAAAAAACCAAACACAAACCCTTTATACATCCACCCAAAATCTAACCACCCTCCGTCTATCATCAAGCATATACCCACATCAATAGAATACAGAATTAGTAGGAACTCGGCTAATGAGGACGTGTTCAATAAACATAGTGATTTTTATAAAACTGCATTGAAAAATAGTGAATACATAAACCCAAATATTAAGTATGTAAACAAGAAAAGCAACCCTCGAAGAAGAAATAGGAAAATCATCTGGTACACACCCCCTTACAACCAGATGACTAATGGTAGGTTGGGAAGAAAATTCCTCCAGCTAATTAGAAAACACTTCACAGAGAAAAATCCACTTAGTAAGATCTTTAATAGAAACACTATAAAATTAAGTTACAGTTGTATGAATAATCTAGAAAAAATTATAAAAAACCACAATAATAATATTTTTAAAAAATTCAACAAAACTAGTAAAAATAACCAGACAACAGAAAATAACAAAATTGTAAAAACCCCATAAACTGTCCGCTAGAAAATAGGTGTTTGACGAAATCGATAATATATCAATGCGAAATATGGATGAAGGAAAACCCAAACAATATAAAAGTCTATATAGGGAGTACTAAAAACACTCTAAAGCAGAGAATTTACCAGCATACCTCTTCATTTAATAATAGCAAATACAGAAATAGAACATCCCTATCGAGATATCATTGGTACCTAAGGGAAACAAAAAAGACACCCAAAATAAAATGGAAAATCCTAAAAGAAGCTAAAACATGTAAGTCCTTAAATGAACCATGTTCATTATGCTTATATGAAAAACTATTCATTATTAGATCCCTTAAAAATAAAAATTTATTAAATAAACGTAACGAAATTAATGTCATATGTAGACATTGTAAATTATTCACATTAGAAAATGGATAAAACCTAAATTAAATAACATGCTCACCGATGAATTAGGTAAAAATATAAATGGAAATAAAAATAAAGCCAAAGATAGAATAAGTTAGTTGTCCGTTTTGTTTTGTTTTTTTAATAATTCCCCACCTTTGTATCAGGATAATAAACTTTACAGCAAATTGATAGATGTAGTGAAAAAATAGCAGTTCGGGGTTTACTCAAAGGAAAGCAGACAAGAGGGGAATAGGGTCAAGGAAAAAGAAAAAAAGAGGAGGAAAAAAGTTGATTAGCACGTCAATTCCTCGAGGTCAAACCCCTAAGTGAATCTCCATTCTGATTAGCCAAACACACACACACACAAAAAAAACACCCACATACATTCACAGTAAACCGAAAGTATTTGTCATTTAAATGTAAATCGTCTGCACAACCACACCAGCATTGTCTGATGATGAGAATTAATCTCGAAACATAGAAATTTCCATGTAGCAATGAAAAATTGACATAACCATATAATTATATTATATTAAGCTCTATAATACTACTTATATTTAGCAGTGCTTATAATAAAATAAATGCTAGAGAACTCAAGATATAAAAAAAACCTCGAGTCTTCTTCATTTGGAATTATATATATTCTTACTGAGGGATCATGAAGGTACTAGTGAGTGAAATAGGTATTTTTTAATATTTTAACATTATTCATTATTTTGATTTGAAATCATAATAACTTGATTTAATTATTCGCAATCATATCTATTTCATTATGGTGTCAGTGCATCAAACAGGGTTTTTTTTTTATATTTTACAATTATTTTTATATGTAATCATAATGTAATCATTAAAAATATATATTTAATTCAGGGTCAAAACAGAATTGTTTACATGTTGGTCTAGTACCCAAACGCAACCATCAGCACAGAAAATGCTTAAATAAATGGTCTTTACAAAAGTTTGGGTTTGGGGGCTTTTTTTGTAAGTGTAAGAAATATGGCATATGCATTTCAAAACTTTTATCAAAGGAAAAGTAAAGAAAAAAAAAAAGTGCTCCCCGAAAAGACATGCATCTTTCAGGTACATTACAAAAGAGAAGTAATCTTTGTATTAAGATCACTGCACTTGTTTGCATGAACCAACACAATTGTGGTGTGGTATTGAAACCGACTATTTAAATGATCTTGTATTACCTCCCTTGGTACGAGTTCAAAGATTTTGTATTACCTCCCTTGGTCTAATTTAAAAATATATATCGTAGTCCTTTGTTGATATAGATCGCTAGGTAGTATTCTTTTTTTTAAAAAAAAAACAGTGAAATTTCAGGGGAAAAAAAAACTATTTTCATATATAAAACGCACCTCATCTTAGTGCATAGAAAATTACAAAAACTTGTGAAAAGAAAAGAGAAAAAATGTAAAAAAAATAGACATTTTGCTTAGTTTTTTGTTGTGATTTTTACCATTGAAAACAAATGACTCTTTTTTAGTCTTTTATGGTCAGTACTCATTGAGAAAATAAATTGAAATAAAATTATATAAATCTCAATTTGTTTTTGTTTTTTAATTATGCATCATTTTGCATTTTCTTTTTTCTTAATCTTAAATTAAAAATATTTTCATTTTTGAATGATTTTCAAAACCTGCAAAAAAGTACGGAACTGTAAGGGACTTTGACAAATATTATGAAAGATTTATCTCCCTTCGCTGCAATAATCCAGTCGGTCAGTAAGTGCCATACGCTTGGGCGATCATCTCTCGAAAGAGACATGGCTGACTGGGCAGAAGATTATCCCGCAGTAGGTTGCCATTACTTTCTGCAATAGACTGGTTGCCAGTCAAGGCTATAGAACCCAATCTGTTTTGTTATTTAACCCATAACTGGAGGGAAGAGACGGATTAAATACCTTTCCCAAAGGGTATTTGCACGTAAGTGAATGCAAGGAATTAAACTGGAACTTGAACTCGGCTCCCCAAGTTTTTGTTCTGAGCTGATATCCACTGCACCACAACCCACATGCCATTAGATGGGTTATTATCTCTCTAGTAAACAAATCTAATTTTGACTGTCAATTTTGAGTATCAGAAAAAATGGGATTGAGTTCTAAACTAAAGGATGGGAGATGCCAGTCTTTGGGACACAATTTTGGATGGAAAAAAACCTGAGTCTTATACACACAGGATTATCATATTTAAAAAATGGAATCTAATGTATTGAGTCATAGCAAAAGTTTGTTGTGTTAAGTGAATTTAGATAAATATTTGGATATTTGTACTTAAGATTTATTAAACCATCAGTTTTTGTTCCATTACCCTTCACCATCTTTGAAACAGTTTCATGATTCTATCCTCCCAGAACTTGCCACCTTTTTTGTGTAAAGAGCGAGTATAAGTGTTTTTACTTTTTGTTTTCAGACAATTGAAGTTCTTATTAAGAGAATCAATTTTTTCTTTTGTTATTGTTCTGTTGGTATCACCACAGTTACACTTAACAAAATTGGGGGCTCGTCCAGGATTAAAACGTAACATCAACAATACTAAGAAGTGCTTTTTGTAAAATATGTGATGTGCTCTGCCTCATCTACGTTGGCTTCAGGTGTAAGTTTCAGGAGATGTGTTCTTAAATTCCTTCCAGGTGGCTTTCTTAAGTTTCCAATATGGTATTCTTTCATCTGGCAAGATCCAGAGTTTTCCAACACAAATGAAAAGTGATCAGTATGTACTTTCCAGCTATAGTCTAGCTATGTTGCAGAATTACTTAAGGGTAGATCTGTTGCTATATATGTACCACTTGATGGGTGAAGATAGGTATAGCACTTGTCATTGTATAGATGTATATTGTTTCTATTGATAAAATCTTCCATTAATCTTGCCTTCTGGTCAGTACTTTTGCAACCCCAAATGATTTTATGGCTATTAAAATCTTCTATTAAAATAAATGGTTTTGAGAACTGTTTCAGTGGTTTAACAAATTCAGTTACATCTATAGGAATGTAAACCAAACATATGCTGATGGTTTTGTGTAGCGAGGTTCTTATGACTACTGTCTGTAGTGCTATATTCAAATCAATTTTGCTTTGAAAAATATAATTTTTTACTAATATACAAGTGCTACCTCAAGCTCTGTTGCCACTATTACTAATAAAATTGTATACTGTATAGTTTTTAATATTTATATTTTCATTGTACTTTAAAAACATTTCCTGAAGGCAAATGATTGCAAGACATAAATTTGCAATAAGCAAAAGCAATTTTTTTCAATTTGCTTTTAGCCTTCTTGCATTCTATTGAATAATTTTATAGCTATGATTGTTATGCTGAGGTTTGCAGTTTTTGTTAAGGTCATCTTAAGTTTCCATTTTCTCTAGGTTAATTTTTGGTGATTTCTTCTTTGCAGGGTTTCCTTTTCGACTGTGTTGTGTTTTTTGTTTTCTAACTTGATTTTTAATGTCTTTTAATTTCTAAGTTTAACCAGTTAGAATTTTCTCTGAATGTGTTTAGACTTTGGTGTAGAGAGGTTCTGATTTTTAACTTATTAAATGTTGACCATTTGAGGATTTTTTTTTTTTTGGCAGAAAAAAAGAGACAGAAAAATTTTGTTAGAAAAAAAGAAAAGAGTATTGAAATGTTGTATGATATCTGTCTTCCTGTATGGCGGTGAATGCTCGAAAATCTCAACGACGAGGAAGAGACTTGAAGCAACAGAAATGTGGTTCTATAGAAAGATGCTGAAAATACCACGTATCAAACATGCGAATGACAACAAAGTTTTGAAAGAAATAGAATCGAAAGGGAAATTTATATTTAAAATCAGGAAGAGGCAGTTGAAATTTCTGGGGCACATAATGAGGAAAGAGAGCTTAGAAAATCTGATACTCACAGGACAGATTGAGGGAAACAAGGGCAGAGGAAAGTAGCACAAAACATACTTGATGAGCTTGAGTAAATGGAAGGTAGAACAGAGTCTGGGAGAATAAAAAAATATGACAAACTTTATTAAGAGATATGAGGGACAGGAAGATGTAGAGGGCTATGATCGCCTATATCTTGAAAGGAAACCAGGACATAAAAGAAGACATCATTCAGACTGTTATCCTCATCTTTATTGCCATGTTCATAATGTTTCAATCGTTGTACATACTGTGGAGAAAATCGTGAAAATGGCTTACCTCGGGAACACCAACGAATCTGTGTGCTATGTAAAATCCAGCTGCTCTGTGATAAAAAGAACCAAAATGGCGGCACCAATGTTTTGTGCCAGGCGGCATCGGACAGTTAACGTGAAATCTCGTTATCTCATCATTCGCATACAAATTATGGTTGGTCCTCGATTGTATAAAGCACGCAGTTTTTTTGAGAACGGCAGAGCACTTCTTTTTTTTTTCTTACGGATCATGCATGAGTTGTTCAAGAAGAAGAAAGAGACCTATTTTTTTTCCCTTTCATACCACAAGTTATTTCAGCCTTCTCAAACCATTCGAGAGTCGGCCCGTGGGGAAGCCATCGAATTCTGGGATCAATTTCAGATCAAACTTATCCATTGCCGAAATACCACACATACAAACCTTCTTTAGCTAATATAGTTGGAATTTTGAACCAAACACTTTATTTAGTCCACAGGTGTAGATTGTTCCAATTTCATGTGCCATGGCCTTTTTTTAGTGTGTGCAGGGTTTAGCTCAGTTAAAGTTATGCTAGGCCATAGCAAGCCAAGTGAAGACACAATGACCAAAATGTTGTGAATATGGCAATAAATATATATGATATAAATAGACACAAAATATTCACATAAATCATAATATTAAGAAGTATATAAATAATTAAAATATTTCAACATCTTACCTGCAGAAGCGTGTCACAGCACCAGCTGCAACCCTAACTTTCCTCTTCTCATGATTTTCAAGAACAAAATGATATACAGAGGCACCAAACAAACTTGTGCCAGCAGCCAGAACCATCATACGTCTAAATAAAGACTTTTGCTTTGGAATGGTCTCTCCATTTTTCACTCGACTTCCTAACCACCTGACCTTTGTCCACTGATAACTAATCTGTCCCCAAGGGACTAACAGCCTCCCTGGTCGATGAGTCACCTGACAACATCTCTGGACTGAAAACTGAGCAGCTCGCAAGATACACTTACTAGAAGTCCCCAGCATAATGCAAAGTGAGACTCGATCTCAACATGCAAGGTGGATTTTTTGGGCATACCTGCAAAAAGAAATAAGAAATTCTTAAATTAACAATAAAGACACCACATGAGAAAATTTTCCAGTCCTGCAAGTTTATAATTAAAATATGTAAACTATAATTTCATCAGGGTCTCCGCTGGGTGGGCAAGTTTGGTCTCCGCTGGGCAGGCAGCGTGGTCTCCGCCAAGGGTCTCTGCTGAGCAGGCAGCTTCTTTTTGTGAATGCGTTTGTTACCATGACAACAAACAGCACATTGTAACAATATTTTTTCTAGGGCAATGCCATTAAAATTCTCTTACTGGAAAAATAAAGCAATTTCCCATACAATTTTCAACTTAAAACTAATAGTATTTGTTTATATTTCTGAGATGAGGTAGTATTTACAGTATTTACATTATTCAGATTATTGCCCTCATCTCTTTTGCCATTTATACGATGTTTCAACCACTGTACGCTCCGGCCTTCTTCATGGTCCAGTGGATATAGACGTTGGTTAGTTCCTGACTTGACTCTTAGAGTTGTGAGTTCAATACCAGGCTACAGCAGTGGTGAACAACTTACTTGCAAGGGTTAAAGGGAGATAACTTATGACTTCCAATCAAGGCTTTACGCAAGGAATGGAGTTCGTATACCACAGCGATAGTAATAAAGGGTTCGGTTCGAAATTCCTAGCACCTGAAGAAGGCCAGAACAACCAAAACGTCATACAAATGGCAATAAAGATTAGGATGATAGTCCGAATAATGTAAATATTGTTAAAAATAATAGTACTCAGGTCTGCATTCATTCTTGCTCCGATAATAATGTTATTTCTACATTTTTATTACAAAAGATTAAAAGAAAATCCTATCAACATTAAAAGACAAATAGAAATAAAAGGTTTACTGATCGCACCATGAAACATTGATGCCTTTATTTTGTAAAAATAGATATTACATAAAATTTCTAAAAAATGAAAAAAAAATATTTCCCAGGTATCATTATTTTAGACAAAAATTATTATTTTTCTCTTCCATCATGAACATTTCAATATTTCTATACTTTAATAATTTATTTTTAAATTTGGGACAATGCATGTTTGAAAATTATTTCACACTAAATTCCTTGTTGATTAGAATAAATACAAGTATAGCTAACTAATATACTAAAGGCAACAAAACATTTCTGAATCACACTGACCATATTTTATTAGATGTCTGCAAATGCCGACAACACCGTTTTTTTTATGAAAACTAGAGACTGATTACGCAAAAGGAAATCAGGTTTTTCAATAACGAAAATCATAGAAATTTTTATATAAATTTCACGCAACAAACTTGACAGCAGAATCAGTCAGTAAAGTGCCATACGTGATATACGCTTGGGCGATCATGTCTCGAAAGAAACATGACTGACTGGGCAGAAGATTATCCCGCAGTAGGTTGCCATTGCTTTCTGCAGTAGACTGGTTGCCAACTATAGAACCCAATCTGTCCTGCTATTTGACTCATAGGTAAAGGGAAAAGAAATCTATTATATTATTATGTAGTAATTAGTGGGGGATCGGTTTCCTATTGTCATGAAGTAATAAACTGATCCCCTACTTTATGACCAATATAAGCCTTAAACATTATCCCAACTATTATATTCAGTCAGTTAAGTGCCATACGTGATACATGCTTAGGCGATCATGTCTCTTTCGAGACATGACTGACTGGGCAGAAGATTATCCCGCAGTAGGTTGCCATTGCTTTCTGTGGTAGAGTGGTTGCCAGCCAAGGCTATAGCACCCAATCTGTCCTGTTATTTGACTCATAACTAATGGAAGAAGATATGCATTTTATTAATAAATATTAATAGTGGGGCATCAGTTTATTACTTCATGACAATAGAAAATCGATCCCCCACTTTATGCCCAGCAGCAGATTTAATCATGTTTCCAACTATTATATTCAGTCAGTCAGTTAAGTGCCATACATAATACACGATTTGGGCGATCATGTCTCGAAAGACTGACTGGGCAGAAGATTATCCCACAGTAGGTTGCCATTGCTTTCTGCGGTAGACTGGTTGCCGACCAAGGCTATAGAACCCAATCTCCTGTTATTTAACCAATAACTGGAAGGAATAGGCGGATTAATACCTTTCCCAAGGATATTTGCGCATAAGTGAATGCAATGAATTCAGCTGGAATTCGAACTCGGCTCCCCGATTTCTCGTTCCAAGCTGATATCCAATGCACCACAATTGGCTTAAATTGTCTACCTCCATTGATCATTTTTTTCTGAGATGAAAGCAAAAATGTGATTTTGTACTACCTCATCTGTTAAAGGGGCTGGATTGTTTAAGTTAAAATTAGAATTAAGTAATTACAGTATACTAAGGTATATTAGAGTTATAAAAACCAAATAAGTATTGTGTGGGTCATTAATTTTACTAAGATAATTTTTAATTAATATTAGAGCATAAGTTATAAATGAACAATTATAATTAAATTTTAAAGAGAAATATTTACAATGTTTACATAATACTGTCATTTCATTTCTGTGGTTTAGTAGTACTTTATTTTCAGGGAACCTTATAATCTGCAGCTTTTCATTCAGCCACAGAGGATAGATGTCATTGTTTACTACAAAACCTAGTTGCTTTTTCTGTGCTGCAATTTGTTTTTATCTTATTTTGTTGTACATGTGACAAAATGATAATATAAGAGGATGCTGAAAAATTCTCAGCTCCAGCCACTTTTTACAATCTAACCAAATACATTTTTTTTTAAATTCTTTCAAGGTGAAGGCAAAAAAAAAAAAAAACTTTCCAGCCTCTTCTCATACAATTGCTGTTGAGATTAATATCAAGTTTTGTTGTTCATGCTCATCCATACTTAAGCTATCCTATGAGGGTCATTCAATAAATAAGGTGAATTTTTCGATATAAGGACTTCTAATACAGATAGAAGCTTACTTTTTTTTTCTTTTTTTCCTTTATTTCTTTTACAAAGGGATTTTTTTTTTTGTAGATTGAAAAAAAAAAACTGAGTTTTGGAGATTAACAAAGATGGCTGACCAAGAAGCATGCTCCAGGATTGAAGTTATCAAGTTCTTGGCTGCTGAAGGACGCAAACCAGTTGAAATTCATAAGAGAATGTCAACTGTGCATGGTGCCACATGTTTCAGCAAAAAAAAAAAATGTCTACAAGTGGGCTAAATTGTTTAAAGAAAGATGGAGCAGTGTTGAGGATGAAGACAGGCCTGGCCTACAGAAGTGAGGTCTCCTGAGGTGATCAAATCAGTCAATGACCTCATTCAGTCTGACAGAAGGATGACAGTGGATGACATTGCAAGGACTTTGAGCCTATCTGTTGAACAACCACAGGGGTCATCAATCACATGGAGTCGTCAATGCAAGGCCTCACACAGCAGCCCAAACGGTGCAGACCATCAACGAGCTGGGCTGGGAACTGCTCCCTCATCCCCCTTACAGCCCAGACCTTGCTCCTTCAGACTTTCACCTGTTTAGTACCTTGAAAGTGTTCACAAGATGCACAAAGTTCGAAAGTGACAATGAAGTCAAAAGTGCTGTCAGCGATTGGCTGAGACATCAGTCCAAAGATTTTTTACACTGACGGAATACAGAAGCTTGTGTACAGATGGGAAAAGTGTGTGACACTGCTAGGAGACTACGTTGAAAAATAATTAAAAAAAGTAAGCTTCTATCTGTATTAGAAGTCCTTATACCGAAAAATTCACCTTATTTGTTAAATAACCCTCGTACAAGATGCTTATAAATTTAAGCTTGCTTTCGTTCAGTCACTTAAGTGTCATATGTGATACACACTTGGGAGATTATGTCTTGTAAGAAACATGGCTGACTGGGCAGAATATTTTTCTGCAGTAGGTTGCCATTACTTTCTGTGGTAGACTGGTTGCCAACCAAGACTATAGAACTCAATCTGTCCTGATATTTAACCCATAGCTGGAGGAATAAGTGACAGATTAGTATCTTTCCCAGGGGTATTTGTGCATAAGTGAATGCAATGAATTCACTGGAATTTGAACTTGGCACTCCAAGAAATCAGAGCTGAGTTAAAATTCCAAGTGAATTCATTGTATTCACTTATGTGCAAATAACCTACATAAGTAAAAAAAAAAAAAGGTAACTCAATACTCATTTGACCTTTGAAAGAAAGAAAGAACAAGACAGAAGTGATACCTGTTACAGCTGTAATAGTCACAAGTAAATACATTCCTAGCATAGAAAAAAAACTAATGATAAAGTACTTCTTGAGTTATTCTGGATTTAATAGTAAGATTACAGCCATGAAACCTGGCCTATACATTCAGGCATTGTTAAAAGAGTGACTACTGTAAGTGTCATGGATGATAGATTACAATTAGAGGTTTGGAATGTTGAACAAGACACTAAGGTAACCATTTATAAACACAAACATCAGATATCATCAATATTTCCAGAAAGTGGAAGATTTTATATTTTAAATTCCCAATACTTTTTTTAATAAATAATTTATGAACAACAGAAATGTGTACATGGCATAAGGTTTAAAGTTTAGTTAGAGAAAATTAAATCAGCCTGCAAGACTAGTTCAAATTTAAACAAAAAATATGTTACTTTGTAGTGTACTAATACCCATGGAAAAAAAAACTCATTTTTCATCCCAACAAGTAGTTAAAAAAAAATAAAAATAAAATAAAGCAGACTGATATATATTTAGCTTTGATAGGGTAATAAGTCTCTCTCTACTGATATCGATATGTTTTTCACAGCTTATCGACGTTTTACAGGTTTTTTAAAGCCAAAAAATATTTTAAAATTATATTGGAGCATTTTAACAGATACGAGTTCTAATTAATTTTCTATATCGGTGGGGGTAGGAGAAAAAGAGATGGATTCATACCTTTCCCAATGGTAATTGCGCGTAAGACCAAAATGGAATTGGAACTAGGCTCTTTAATTTTTAATCCCGATTCTCGAGCCATTATCCATTACACCACCCACACATCCGTCACCCATAGGTACTATCTAGGCTCGATAGATAGTAAAATTTCAGTTTAACTTTTACAAGAAAGAACTGATGTTTCAAAAAGGATATGGCCGTAAGCCAGGATGATAAGCAAATTCAGAAACAGATGGGAAACCACCTCCACTACTCATCATTAAAAAAAAAAGTTGTGGAAAGTCATGATCTTGTGAAGGTAATTTGTTCCGGCATTTTTACGATTAAATTTTTTTTTTGTTTTTTTGTTGTTTTTTTTTTTTTTTTTTTTTTTTTTTTTTTTTTTTTTTTTTTTTTTTTTCAACGTTATCAAAGTCAAAATTAATTCCTAGTTAATAGAAAAGCAAAATATTGGGGGGGGGGGGGGGGGGTGCTAAAGCACTTGTGTCCGAAGTTTCATACAAGAATCGTATATAGTTTGATTTTCAAACTATATACGATTCTTTTTTTCAAGTCGACTTTTCTGCGAAAAAAGCAGTGGAAGGCTTAATTCCATGTTAACAAGTCGTGTATAATATATATTTTTTTTATTCATCAGATAACACATCCTTGTTAAAAAGAATTGATTGATCTTTTTCAATTCATGAAAGCAAGTTTCTTCAACAAAAACGGCTCTACTGAGTTACTGTGAGTTAAAAAAATATTCTAATTCTTGAGAAGCAATAGCAAAAAAAACCATGCGCCCGAGTTAAATCAGTTAAAAAAATAAAATGACAACAACACTGCGCTAATTGTTACTTTTTTTAGTTTCAATTCAATCGGTATCAAAATTACCGTAACTCACAGGTATAATAAAGCACCCACCTCATTTTATAAAGGGTATAAAATCAATGAAGTATTAGTAGTTAGAACTCCTTGTTCCTTTTTTGGTTCAGTTCAAAACAAGTTTCTTTTAGTTTGGAAAAGTAAGTTGAAACAAGTAAGAGAAATTTTTAAAATTTGAAATACCATAAAGAAAGCGCTAATTAAAGCAAATGGCATAAATCAGTTTTTTTAAATTAGTTTTCTTTTCATTATTAGCGGTTCCTTTTTCCAGAAAAAAAAAATAAAAGTGTGAATTTAACTTAAATAATAAAGAAAAAAAAACATCTTTCTCGGTTTCTCTAGCTCGTTTTAAAAGTAAAATCTTTTCAAGGGTAATTAAATTTATGCAATCAATTCGCTGTTAAAAAAATTAAAAATTGAAATGATGAATTAATCTCCGTTAAAAATGAAATGTTAAAAAAGAAAAACTTTTTGTGCTCGGTGACACCTTTTACAAAGTGTCAAAAATACTAACCTAGTTTTATACACTGAATGAAATATAGTAAAATTTACTAAGTAAATATTACTTTTTTAATTAAAGTAAGAACCTGAATTAAAAATTTAGCAAAGTTTTCAAGTGTTTTTTTTTTTAATTAATTAATTTTTTAAACTACTGTAATGATCATCAGCCACAACCTATGTAAGTGTAAAAAAAAAAAAAGCCTTCAGTTCAGAGAGAATTATGAAAAATAAATATATAAATAAATAACTCCAGAAACTTTAAAGTTATATTTTTCAATTTAAAGACCAAGTGATGACCTAGGCTTTCCGCTTTATTTATTATTTATTTATTTATTGAATAAATAATTTTAATTTTTAATTTATACTTTCATTTTCTACTTCCACTGAAAAAAATGAAAATTTATAAATACATCATAAAAATAAACACAAAATTTAAAAACCATAGTAATTCTGACCGGTTACGTTATTTTTATTTTTTATTTTATTTTAAATTTCTAAAAAAAAAAAGGGCCACCAATTTTTTGTTTTTTATCACATGACTTATGTTGCTTTACAGGTTTAAAAAGAATTATCTTTTTAAGATCTATAAGTGTCAGATGAGACTAAAAACACCATATGAATAATAACTTTTATTATTTCAGTTTACAAACAAAAAAAATTGCAAGTAGTATTTCAATTCGTCAATTTTAATGAATGATGTTAAAAAAAAAAGGTCATGTTGTGGGGATGAAATCTACGAAAAAAATAAGTTATCGTTTCTAAAGTAAACATCTCTTGAAATGCAATGATAGGTAGACCGCCGAGAAGACAAAAAGATAAAAAAGCTAATGGTGCAATTTACCTGAGATTCAGGTGCGTATCTTTGTTGTATGTGGTCTCTTTTACCAACTAACCAGCCATGATTACGATGACTAAAATAATTGAGTCAAGGAGAATCGCCTTTTCAAGGGCAGATAACTCGCATGACGTCCTGCAAACATTCTTATTTTTACTGATTTTTTATTTACTTTTTATTTCATTTACAATGTTTTTGTTGTTTCGTTTTTGTTTTTGTTTTTGTTTTTTGTTTTTTTCCTTTTTTTTTTGCGAAAATTTTGGCTCTAGTTTAAAAAGCATTAAAAAACGTGGGGGTTCGTAGTCTTTTTCTCACAGGTGCAAGGGCTTCGTGGTCCCACCCTGCCGAATCTACGTCCCCATTACATCTTTTTCATAAGGTAAAAATACAAGTTTTATTGTAACATAATTTATGTTGTACAATAATGGATCATATGGGTGAACAATTCAACTAGAAAACGTGAAAATAAAATACAATGATACAATGTATCTTTAAATTTTTAAATAGTCAATGTCACTGTCAGAGATCATTCCACAATGTTTTTTGCGGCAATTTTTAAGCCCCAAAGAGAGATTTTCCTTGTTGAAAAGCAGAATAATTTAACACATTCAACTTAATGGACTAAGAATAGTGAATTTTATTTTTTATGGTATTTTTTTTTTTTTTTTTTTTGGAAACTTCAAGACATATTCACGGATTTGGACGGGAAAAAAGACCCCAGAATTATATCAACATCCGCGGCGAAATGTTTTGTTTTTATTCTTTCATTTCGTTGCGCTTAGTTTAATTTCCAATGTTTGTAGGTAGAAAAAAGCAAATATTATTATTAGCGAGGTTCAAAAAGCTCTGCCTGAGGACCCCAATCAACCTCCCGATCGAGGGAGGTGGGTTCAGGAGTAGTACGCGCCAGTCCCACACTATATAATTCACAAATCATAAACTAAGTTCACATATGCACAGGTGTACCGGTACTGTCAGCTTTTGTGTAGCCCATAGCATTTTAACTCCCTAAATTCTTGTGCCAAACACAAAAAAGACCACGTTAGTAAGAATAGAAAGTTAAATAATGATAGCGAATAATCTGTAAGTTGCAGGGAGTTCGGTTATGTATGACACAAGGAAGGCCGATTAAATAAACATTAACCATCTCCCTATAGCTTCCAAACCTTCAACCCTTATCTATTGATCTGAGTTCTATTTTTCTTTTAATGACAGAAAAAAAGATAAAAATAAACACTTGGATGGAGCCTTCTTGGATGGGGCCTTCTCACAGAAGGCTCCATCCAAGTTTTCACAAGAGCTTGAGACCATGTCTTTCATTGACCAAAATAAACGAAAAAATATTTTTCAATAAACTTGAAATGGATCTTTAACAATTTTTTTGACGGTTTTTAACTGCTGAGCCTAAAAGATATAGATTTTTTTTTTTTTTTTACACAAAACATCTAGCCTTCTTAAAATATACTTCTCTTAAATGAACGCGTACAAAAAAAAAACCTAGACGAACAAACAAGAGTCATAACAAGAGGGGGGCGCGAAGGGAGCAATTATCGCCGAACTCTGAAAAATAGTAACAAAAAACTATTATGTATTTTGTGGAACCGGTTATTTGTGGAGAATGTGGAGAATGGAGAACAAGCTTCGATAAGGCATGTTGTAAAAATAACGAAAGATACTCAGTGAGATATATAAAACTTTTAAAACCAAAGAAATTTTAAAATGATAGCAAATTTTACTAAATATTCTAGGGGTGCACAATTTTGGTGATTTGTGCGCCTGGGAAAGTAGGTAATAAATTCCTGGACAAGTAATTCATTTTATCTAAAACGAGACTTGATGATAGTTGTGGGGAAAAATATCAGATTTACAATCAAAATCAATCAAATAACATAAAAATAAAATATCACAAGAAAAATGCAGCCTATACAAAACAATGCAAATTAAAAGGAAGAATGTACAATAAAAGGGTTTCTGTGAAGTTGAACCTAATTAAAAAAAGAGAATATTATTGGGAATTTCCCAATTTTAATTGATAACAAATATTGTGACGCCGGCGAGAAGAAAGGAACACAAACACAGATGAAAATGTTATAAACTTATATTTACAGGAAAAGAGAGAAAAGAAGAAAGGATAGTCTCTTGCAAACAGTCCGGTTTGCGGAACTTATCTGAAAGATACGTCCTTTTAACAGTTTATATTTCCTGTGTCGCTATGGCTGGGTTGAAGAAATAAAGCCATGACTTCTGTGCTTCAGTTGCTGTCAAATCCCCTCACGTATCCTGGGTCTAGATGACGGAGAGCAGACGGGGGTGTCTTGTCTGTAAGGTCCCAACAAGCAAAAGAGCAAGGGATGTTGTAAAACCCGCTCACGTGGGGAGTTTGTTGAAAATCTAAAAAGGTGGCCCGTGATTGGTTGTTTTTCATCCAATCACGGGGCACCCATTTAGCGACTCCGTAATAATTTCTGTAATATATTTATGTTGAAGGTAAAATGTGAATGTTCATTAATAGTTCTCTCGATTTGATGTGTTGTGGAAGTTTGTGACGGAATCAGTTCGTGCCTTTAGAGTTCAAAGAAAGTCTTCAACATAGAGCACTATTTTGTGAACAGTACTTCTTTTCTGTTGTGAAAACGACTATTTTGTTACAATGGTCTGGGTGAAAATAAGACATTATTATTCCGTCGAGAAAACGACAATTTGGCTGTCTCGACTTCGTTTTCGCGGCTGCTCTGTTAGGTTTTCAGATTTTTTAGAATGCATCGTGTCTTCTACCTCCATATGGTGGCCGTATTGCAGGGATTTTTATAGTCAAAGGTTGGCTAGGATTTACCTGAAACATTTCAGCAGTCAACACAAAGATGTCAAATTTCAACCTGCTCGCGTAGCCATTGGTTAAAATTAAAAATAACATTTATCAAAACAATTTATTGTAGTAGAAAAAAACTACTTGATTTACTGAGCACCGTAACAAGAAATATGGACAAACATCAGAGTTTTGGAAGGATTTCATAGTTCGCTCGAGTACCTTTCAATTGATCTTCGTATGCTACCACGAGGATTAATTGACCTGTGCCAAATAAATACGACATAAGTGTTATGCTTTCTGTGTGCACAAGGTCAGGCGGAGAGAATTTCAGTCGAATATTTTACACGTCTCCGATATGGTGGTTAGAACTTCGAACCTTCTAACGTTTACGGTTGAAACGTCAACGCCTATTCCTACTGTGCTGTATCCCTTACCAAAAAACTGTATAAATTCCTTTTCACATATTTCGTGGAAACTCACAATGTCATTGGATAAAAAAAAACACTACTTAACTATCATAAGACACGTTACTAAACGCAGCTTGGCGTATCGCTTTATTTTTACTAGTTAAATTTTGTGCACTTTTCTTGATATAAATGAATCAAGTATTGACTGAAATAAAATTCTGTTTTAAATTTTAAAACAATTTTATCTTTGAAATTTTCCGATAATTTTAAAATTTAAAATTATCGGAAAATTGATATCGTTGATACAGTTGATATTTAAAAAATATTGATATAATTTGTTCATTCAGTGAACAATGTTCATTCAGTGTTGTGACTGAAAGATTTCTGTGTTAATGGAGTTCTAAACTAACCTGGTTAATTTAAGCGTAAAATTTGGTCATTCATTTTTAAAAATTATTTCAAATATAAATTCAGTTTAACTGAAATAACAAAAATTCTGTTTGAAAGTTATCGGAGAATTGCGAAGATAAACTACTTTTTAAAAGAAAAAGATTAATATTTATTTATTCAGTATTGTGAATGTGCGTAGTGATGCAGTGGTTATCGACTCGGAACGAGAAATCGGGGAGCCGAGTTCGAATTCCAGTTAAATTCCTTGCATTCACTTACGCACAAATACCCTTGGGAAAGGTATTAATCCGTCTCCTCCCTCCACTTATGAGTTAAACAATGGGACAGATTAAGTTCTATAGCCTTGGCTGACAACCAGTCTACCGCACAAAGCAATGGCAATCTACTGCGGGATAATCTTCTACCCAGTCAGTCATGGCTCTTTCGAGACATGATCGCTCAAGTGTGTATCACGTATGGCACTTAACTGACTGACTGATTAGGAATAAACTTGTGGTGAATACAGAATTAAAAGTAACTCTCTCCTCTTCACTGTTTAAAAACTTTGCAACCCAATGTGAAATCTAATTTTGACCAAAAAGAAAATGGATTGATCCATTACTGACGAAACAAAATTTCGCGATTCGGTGCAAATTAATATTTTAACCAATAAAAAGAAGCGTTTTACAAAACTGAGATACGTTATCAAGCCTGTTTGAAAAAGATAGTCCTTTGCCATAAAAATAGAGAAAGAAAGTCGAATCAGTCAGATGGGAGCGAGGTCAGACACCGCCAAGATGTGACAAAAGAATTTTCAATCCGCTGAAACGGACATTCCTTCTCCTTCTTCTCGTGTGATATATTCCTTTATTTCTTCTTCTTCGTCCTCACCATTCTCGCTGTCAACAAATAAGAAGACAACAACAACAACAATAAGACACGTCAACTGATTCCTAAAAATTAACGTCGATAAGTACAATTTTCCTTTATTGCCTTACCTTCCTTTTCACTTTCTCGCCGACCAGAAAAGGAAAGAAAAGAACACAGACTGTATTACTTTCCTGTTAATCTTTTCTGCATAAACAATTTCGCTACCTACAACTAGAACTCTGAATTCATTTAACTACGTACTCCAATTTCTCTTTGAACATATATATAGTAATTTCACTTCTTACAAATTGATGTTATTCTGTTCTGTTAATAAAATTCTACTTTAACATACAAACGAAATACTTTTATTCTTCCAACCTTCAACTTTCTGATAACCTTAAGTTGTAAGGAGTTCGTTTATGTTTGGCACAAGGCCAATTTAATAAACATGCTCGAAAATACGAACTAAATTTCAGAAATAGACGTCATTAATAAATTGAAAGTAAAACGATCCAACCTTGAAATTAATAAAGGCCAAAACAAATGTACCAAATCTCAAAATACTACTTTACTCTGGGAGAAAACTATAAAGGTCAAGATTCTGTAAAACATCTTTCACGGATCAATAATTTATATTTTATATTGATTTCGATTTTTACATGGACGATATTGGAAATTAAACTATTGATTAAACCGACTATTGTTTCAATCCAGTACATCAAAAGTATTTTATGATCTTACGTATCGTTTTGAACAGAGATATAATTACTGGAATAGTGATTCTTAATAGCAGAAGTGTCAGTCTGGAGACTTCGTTGAAAATTCTGAAGTTGAGGCTGCTTAATAAATTTCAATTCAGCAGAAGGTATTTTTGTACGTTGCGTTCAATTACTCTATAGAGTTATGGGAAATGATTAATTTCTCCAACACTATATTTTTAGGCAACACAAATGAATTACGAAACTTCCTTTTACAAACAACAACAAAGAATTTTAAGTTGCATGTAAGGTCAATATTTGAGTAATCAACTACTTTGTAACAAATAACAACTTTATATACCAAAAATACAAATATATACAAACAATGTTTTCGATCAGAAGTTTTGAGTCAAAGCGAATTTTGTATAAATATGCTGAAGAATGGATTTAAGTAATACAGTCCAAATCAAGATTCTCTATCTCTATTTAATAAAATGTTCTTAAATAATCTCTCTAATAAGAATCGTTCAAAATACTTTTGGCTTTCTTTTTTTTTTTTTTGTTACAATCAGAAATAGCGAAAAAGTGAATGCACAGTGTCGTAGTAAACGATCTCTACACCCAGCGCCCCTACCTCCACTGTAACGGAAAGTCCTGCATACAACCATAAAATCTAGGCAAGAATTATCCTTTTGTTTTCGTATGTTCAATTAAAGCAGAATAAAGCTTATTTGAGGTTGAATCTGAGCCACTGTTCTCATTACAATTAATTCTGCTTTATTATGGAACGATACTTAAAATCCGAACGCTTGGACCTCGATACGTCCGACCAAGATTCTACTGACAAATGGCGACACTGGAGAAAAATGTTCGAAGGATTTCTCTTAGCTCTGCAGTACACTTCCACCTCTGCTTTAACGGGTACAGAAAAATTTACTCTTTTATTACACCATGTCTCTACTCCCATTTATAAAAAATTAGTCTGAATACATAGATTACGATACTGCGTGGATATTTTAGATGGTATTGTGGGGACAAAAAAATAAAAAGGACCGGAAAGGGGTAATCTGCCCTTGGGCAGGGTAGGACTGAGAGTGAGGCTTTGGACAAGGAGGTGAACGGTAGCGTTGAAAATTTCCAACATGAGTTGAGCTACAAGAACACTAATTCCACCACCTTTTGGTGAGTCTTATAAATTCTAAATATTTCCGATTGATGTAAATGTTTTTGCCTTATATTTGTTGACTATTTGGCCTGTAATAAATGTGTAGATGTACCTTGGGTTTAGTTTCCTTTCATGTTGTTTTAGTTTTAATAACTTACTTTAGAACTAACAGTATATTTGTGAAGAAAAAGAACAACCGAGACGCCCCCAAAGAACCAGCAGAATGTTAGGTCGTTGGGAGGACTTTATCCCTTACGAATGAGTAGGCCGGTGGTGGAGAATGTCGTAGTAAATGATCTCTACACCCACCGCCCCTACCTCCACTGTAATGGAAAGTTCATCATATAACCATAAAAACTAGGCAAGAACTATCTTTTTGTTTTTTGTATGTTCAATTAAAGCAGAATAAACATTATTAAAAGTTTAATCTGAACCTATGTCCTCATTCCACACAGTTATATTTACATTAGATTGTATTTTTGTGTTTGTCGAAAGTTTTCTTATTTGTTTTGTTTTTTTTTTTAATTAAAGATTTTTTTGCTACAGGTCTTTGATGTGTATTATTCGTAAGGTTTGTTTGCTGAGATAGAAGTTTGATAATATGTTAGTTGTTCTTCTTCTATGTGCCCTGTCCTTTCAGGACGTAGGCGATCATGGATCTCCACGTCTCCCTATCCCTTGTGGCTCTTAGTATGTTTGCTCCTGTTGCTCCTGGCAACCCCCGTTCCGTCATCCACCTGATCAGACCCTGCAGATATGTTATCCGCTGCCTTCCTCTGTCTCTCCTTCCTTCTATCTGACCAGTCAGTATCAGGTTCTCCAGGCTCTCCTTCCTCATTGCATGTCCCAGGAACTTCAGTTGTCTCTTCCTGATGCTCAGCATCAATTTCCTTTTTGTTGCCATTCTTTCTAACACTTCGTCGTTGCTTGTATGCTCAGTCCACGATATCCGTAGCATCCTTCTGTAGAACCACATTTCGGCCGCTTCCAGTTTTTTCCTTATTTTCGATGATATTGTCCAGCATTCACAGCCGTACTGAAGAACTGACATCACGTAGCAGTCTAGCACTCTTTTCTTCGTTTCTATTGAGATCTTCCTGTGTGTTAGTATTTTGTTCATCTTCTGGAACGCGTCCTTTGCCATGCCAATTCGCCTTCGGATGTCCGTGTCGCACTTTCCATCTCCTGTTAGAACACTTCCTAGGTACTTAAATTCTTGGACTTGTTTGATTCTGTTATCTCCCACCTGTATTTGGCATTTTGGGTTGTATCTTTTGCTGATGACCATGCACTCAGTTTTCTTAAAGTTTATTTGTAGTCCCTTCTTGTCACTCTCCACTGCTACTTTCTGTATGAGATCTTGCAGTTTCCTTTCCGTGTCCGCAATCAGTACTGTATCGTCCGCGTATCTTATGTTGTTCAGGTTGTGGCCTCCAATAATAAATCCTGGTGTGTCATCTAGGGTCCTCAAAATATTCTCGCTGTATAGGTTGAACAAATCCGGTGAAAAGACACATCCTTGTCTTACGCCTTTTTCTATCTTTGTGTATCTACTGAGGTCGTTACCTGTCCGTATGCAGGCCGTTTGCTGCCAGTAGAGATTCTTGATTATTCTTATATCTTTGCCGAAAATGTCGAGGTTGCCTATCATTTCCATCAATTCTTTGTGTCGTATTTTGTCGAATGCTTTCGCGTAATCAATGAAGCATAGGTACAAGTCTCTCTTCATTTGTAATGCCCTTTCAGAGAGCATCCTAATTATGAATATGGCGTTCCTTGTTCCAGTGTCTTTGACGAACCCGCACTGTTCCTGCCCTATCTCTGGCCTGATTCTGCTTCTCGCTCTATTCATCAGGATTCTGACAGTTGTTACTCAACCTATAAACTCTCGCGTCGATTTTCGCTGAGTGAAATGCAAAAGGGTCGTACAATAAGCGATACTTTGTAGGATTTAATACGATAAAGGGTTCAAAGTGCCGGGTCCTTTGTTTTCGGAATTCTCACTAAGAACTTTGTCTCGCGGCACAGAATTTATAATGGTCTTAGTCATGTGACCGGCTCGGAAATCAATTGGCGCGAACTCTTGTCTACATGCACGTGCAAGGGGAAGGGATAAAAGGAAATATGTTTACTATTATTATATATTGACCAATCAGAGAACCTTTTTGACAAGTGATCCACTTTTAATGTGTTTAGCAGAATTAGAAAATATATTACCGTGATCCATTTTTAATGGGTTTATATCCAATTAGTAAAATTTCTTAACAATTATTACTCGCAATGAATAAATTGTTGTTCCGACCGCGATGTAAAAATCGTCGTTTTATTTTCACACCTTCAAATATTTTACAAATATTTAGTTGTAATTTTTTGTGTAGTTATTCTAGAATAGGGCTCTACACATTTCAGAAAATTCTGAAATTTCTGACGCTGATAATATATCAACTAATGTCATAAAAAATGAAAAGTCTTAGGAACATAAAGGTAATTTTTATGTAAAATTGCCTTGGGATGAGGAAAAAATAAATCTGTCTCTTCAAACAATGCTGTAGCAATTAATGTACAGAATAATGTTTTGTGGTGATACCGACCGAGCAAAAGCGATGGACCGGATGTTTGCCCTCTCACGACAAAAAGGCAAATGACCAAAGTCGTCTCTGCGCAGGTGGATCCGCGCAGTAGTTCCGGTTGAAAAATAGAAATTAATCAAATATTAAATTTCCATTTCTGGTGGCTTCAAAGGATACTTTCCAACTGGAGCTTGAAGAGCGGGAAGATTCCCGCTTTTTCGAAAGAGAGGCAAAATGCTGCTGCTGATGCAGAACAAACCAATGAAAAGTTTGGTTACAAAAAGATGGTTTGATTTATTTTACAATTTTCCTTCTCGAACTTTCTATAAAATATTGGTGATACGAGGGTATCGTAGAGAGCTCGACAATATTCAATTTATTACTTTCATTGTAAAAACATTAATTGATATGTGTATATATAAAAATGTTATTTTCAACTCAATTTGCTTTTCTTGATTTTATAATCAATTAATGACTTATAGTGGGCTATCTACCACAAGGCCAAAGTCCGTTAACCTGCAACAATATGCAACTACCCTTCTCTAGAACGAACTCCCACTAACAACGGAATAACAACAGATAAGCAACCGACTATAGTTTCTCCTGATAAATTTGTCTACATTTAGATACCTCATAGATCTATGATCAAATCTGAGTTGAATTCACTGAAATGTTAAATAATTTTCACGTTAACTCGGAGAAAACTGGTAATTCTTCGAAAAAACTATTGTATTTTAATCAAGAATAAATCGATATAATAAGCGAAAGAAACTTTGACTTGAGATCTTGCAATAATAATTGTGAAGAACTAAACACTCAAATAATAAAAGATGGAAATTTTGTTGAACATGATTACAAGTTAGAAAAAGGTATTTGGTTACAATTATAATCTTTCTAAGGACATCGTAAAAATTGCTAGAAGATTGATGAAAATGCCAAAACAAAAAGAAATATCGTATTCCAAATGTCTAACATGAATGTATGATTTTTGTTCACAGATCTGCGTTTGTTTTGCAGTGGATATCGGCTCAGAACGAGAAACTGAAGAGTCGAGTTCGAACTCCAGTTGAATTTCAGTTGCATTCACTTGCCCACAAATACCATTGGGAATGGCATGAATCCGTCTCTTCTCCTCCTCTCACTCCAGCCATGGGTTAAATAGCAGGACAGATTGGATTCTATAACCTTGGTTGGCAATCAGTCTATCGCAGCCTACTGTGGGAAAATGTTCTACCCAATCAGTCATGTCAATCAGACATGAACGCCCAAGCGTGTATCACGTATGGCACTTTTTAAAAAAATCTTTGACTTCTGGGTTGTAATATTTCCCCCCATTTTTTTATGATGATTCTTTATTATAAATTGTTATCTTGCTTTAATAAGTGCACAAAAGGAAATTTTGTGCCAATTTTTGTTTGTCCCATTTTCGTAATTGTAATGCGAACTGTAAATAAACGTGTTTTTCCTTTTAAAATTTTACGCGGTGGTTGTCTTGTGTTTTAAAAATTTTGCGCCTATTAATGTCTTGCTATTTCTACTATTTCTATTAAGTGTCTGACACAAGGGCTTGGATTTAGTAGAAATATAATTTTTATAGCTTTACTGTCCTGTTTCGGGTGATACAAATTAGGGCTCAACCTGCTACCGCTGACATCACATGAACAACTACCAGTCGCGCCTACAATCGTGTTTTGCCGACATCAACTAAAAGTTTAAAACTAATAATTTTTTCTCTCTGTATGTATTTTTTTATGTTTTATTTGTACAGAGACGTACAGAGATTTTACTCGATTTCCAACATTTCAAAATAACGTTTATTTCATTCAATACCTTTCTTATTTTAACAGACTTGAAATGACACCGACTTAATTTGCTGGTTTTGTAGCTTATTTGTTCGTTTAAGAATAACGAGTCGACCCTTTTTTATTATTTCACCCCAAGCAATGCGGTATGCAGGGAGTTACATACCAGAGTTAAAGTTTTAGACAGGGAAAGAGTGAAGACAAAGACGAACCAGCTACAGGGGGTAAAAGAGAAAGGGCAAGAGAAAGATATGAACACAGAAGTGAAGACAGTTACGAAGGTAGAGCGAAAGGAAAAGAACAAGATACACGGGGTGATGTGGAAAGGGTTAGATTTAAGTGGATAAGAGATGGTAATTGACTTTGCATTTAAATTCTAGGGGGTTATAGCCGTCAGGAAAGCAAGTTTATGGAAGGGAGTTCCACAGGCGGGAAGCGCGAGAAAAGAAGCTAATGAAGTAGAATTGTCGCCTACATTTGGTTGATCTAACTGTAAATGGGTGGGACCTTGATGCCAGTCTGGTTGCCTGAGTAAATTCTTGTGGAGGGAGCACCAGTGACCTAAGTTCGTCAGAGCAGAAGCCATTAAAATATTTGTAGAAGAGACAGAGGGAAGCCACATCCCGCCGATGAGAAAGTGGCTGGAGTCGAGCTGCCAGGTCGGGACCAATCACATTACAGATTCTCTTTTGGAGCCTGTCGAGAACACTGAGACGAACAGGAGGGGCGCCTGACCAGATATGACAACAGTATTCCATGCACGGTCGAATGGTGTCAAAATGACGAAAAAGTATTTTTATATCGATATGCCGTCTAAAATGACAGCTACATATATATATTGATGTACCTACTATTGAGTATACATTAAGACATGAGAAAAAATAACCTGAAAGAGTGTGGTGACTACCAAATAAAAATAACTCACTTTTCTTCCTGTTATGTCGTGAGTAAGAATAAATAACTCAACAACAGGAATAGGTTAATTGTTGTATTCCGTGAAAATAGTATTTACAAAGGTTATTAGTATCCAATACAAGAATAAAGGTTAATCGTCTCAACCGTCGTAAGACGTAGTATGAGCAATGGGTACTTCCGGGTCGTCACCGGAAGTCTACGACTAACTTGTCACACTCTTGGCACACTCTCCTACGTAGATGCCACCATTCATTTATATAGTAATGGAATAGTCCATTATAGCCGAATAGGCACGGGCGTCCACTTGACGGGTGCTACCTATACTGGCTGTTGGGGATTGCCCCTTAGTACAAGAATGGACTCGCCTGATATGTACATATAACCCTGCTTATAGAGAGAACAGCAATAGTTGTAAAGAGTTGCAAATTCGCAAAGCCAGTGTGAAAATCTATTTATAACGAGTAGAAAAAGAGATTGCCTTCGTGCTGAGAAAAGCAACAAAAACAAAGCAAATTTTGCGAGCAATTGTGAAAATATTTATTAACCAATGAAAAGAGAGCGATTTACTGAAAGCAACAAATTGAACTTTCAAGGATCATTGTCATGTTTCTCCCTGCAGAAAGATGAGCCGACCACGTATCTCGATCAGTTAGCACACACAGAGAGAGAGAGAGAGAGAGAGAGAGAGAGAGAAAAGAAAGCTGAGAGTGCTGTACCCAGCATAATGTAACAGAAATCATTGACCACTGATCGGGCACAACTGTCCAGGTGACCTTTCACTTTCTCTCTTGTGTTGATTTTTTATTTCTCCTATTTCCTCTTCACCTACTCACCGTACACAGAAAGAAAGAGAGGAACATGACATTACTACTACCCTGTTGATGCACTCAGTGAAAACACGGACTAAACCTTTTTCTGTACAAATCAAATTTGGTCTCTTTAAATACCTATTCATGCAATTTGTTCTACGGAACAGCAGCTCGAGCTTCCAGAGATTTATGGACAATGTATTCATGGATGTAAATTTCATTTTCATATACTATATACTAGTTTTCAAATATATACTAGTTTTATCCGAATGTAAGAAATAACACGCACCTACGCACACCCCACAAGAGACTAACTTTCCCTTTAATGCATCCTTACTTCTCTCTTTAATGCATTCTTACATATCCCCACCCGAAATAGCTCCTCTACTTCCGGTGGGGATATGTTGTGGAGATTGAATAATAAACACAAAATACAATAAAATAAAATAAAAACACAAATAAAATAAAATAAGCACACACACAAAAAGAATAATAAGGCCTCTGACAGGAAAGACTATCTGCGCATGCGCGAGAAAAGTGGGGCTTTCGGGCGCCAAAAAGAAACAAAAAGATCGAGTTCTTTTTATAGCTGGGGCTCTTGACGGGACAAGACATACCTTTTGCTCTGAAAAACACTTTCGCTTAAAAGATATTTGCGATGCAGTAAATAAAATTAACTCCTAAAAGTACTTCTAGTCTCCGTCGGCTTCTTTCCTTCATGAGACTTATTTCAGCTTACAGAGCAACGAAAAAAATTCTACCCGTATTGGGAGTTTCCCACATAATTCCCAAGCGGCAACCTACTTCCAGAACAAAACCCAGGAATAACCACATCTATATCTCGATTCACACAAACTGTCAAATTTTTTTTAATGAGGAGTTACCGTTATTAACAATATTTACATTTGGACTATTGTCTTCATCTTTGCTGTCGTTGTCTTAGCGTTTCTGTTGTTGTGTCCCACCCCCCCAGCCTTCAACAGATATACAGTACTGTGCAAAAGTATTAGGACAATAACATTTTTATCTTTTATGGGGCATATTGACAGAAAATAAACAATTTAATTAAAGTAATTTTATTTGATTTACTCAAATGCTTTAACAAGAAAAAATACTTGTAAGAAAATAAATTTAATATTTAGTATAATAGCCTTTTGCTTTGATCACAGCCTTCATTCTGTCAGGCATTGACATCACGAGCTTCTTCAATGTATCTGATGGTATCTCCTGTCAAGCAGCTTGTATTTGTTCCCAAAGTGTGTCTTGCGAAGTAACATTAGATTTATCAATTTTTTTATACAAAATATCCCATAGATGTTCAATAAAGTAGTTTCAAAATAACTTGTTTAATAGAAAATAGGAAAAATTAAATATAACTTCTTTTTGATATATTTCTTTTACACCTAGTTTTAAATAATCAATTTTTATTAGCAATTTACTTGGCTTTTCACCCTGTATTTGAATTTCAGTGAGGTTTTTAGGAAAATCACCTCCTGTCCTAATACTTTTGCACATTACCAATAGTGTGCAAAAGTGTTAGGACAGAGGTGATTTTAAACTTTATTTTGAGGCCTCATAAACGATAAAATAGTTCTTGTCCTAATACTTTTGCACAGTACTCTATATCAACCATGGCAACTTACAGAGAATTACAAACTGGACCCTTTATTTAAGCTATGAGGGAATAGACTTGTCCTCATCCAGAGCTGATGTCTATGGATGAGGACAAGGCTGTTTTCTGAGAGTTTTTATCCTCATTACTCTCCCTTCCACGTTCGCTGAAGCTATTGTCATGTACCTTTGGTAGTTGTTACATTGTAGGGTGCTACCTATACTGGCTGTTGGGGATTGCCCCTTAGTACAAGAATGGACTCGCCTGATATGTACATATAACCCTGCTTATAGAGAGAACAGCAATAGTTGTAAAGAGTTGCTTAATTGGTCAGTAAGTTGGTGCAGAGTTAGTTGGAGCTGTTTGGATATAGACTCATTACCCAGACATACTATTTCACTGCAAGACTGTTTATATTTATTTCAACTAATAGTATTCCTGAATTGACTAACCCGTGTTCCAGTTTGTATATTTTGTTCAATATAACTTAAATTTTCTATCTCCATATCTGTTTTTGTTATTTATTATTTTGTGTGGTTTCTCGCCCGGAATCCAAAACACTGACCATTTCTAGTTCATATGTCTCTGGGTCAACACTTATGCAGAAGTGGTACTGCACCTGAAATGAGAATGATATACTCCAATGATCGAAATAAAGGGTTCAGTTTGAAATTCCTAAAACTTGAAGAAGGCCAAAGCATACACCGGCCAAAACGTCGTAAACATAGCAATGCGAACAATGTAAATAATGTAGATACTACCTCATCTCAGACGTATAGACAAATATTGAAGGATATCTTTGATTGAAGAGAAAACATTTTCGATGAATAATGAATTTTACAGGAAATGTTTTTATTTTTTAAGTATAATAATTTATAAAGTTTTAAAATTTTTTAAAAATTTCTTCAAATCATCGTTCCAATTAGATTATTAAGTTAATAAATGAAGACTATATTTATTAATCGAAAATTGAAAAGGTTAATACAAATCATCACACACCAGGATATTTAAAATAATTAAAGCATTTTTTGCATGCGCAGACATCTGTCTGACATTTTTTAAAATTTTATCATAGTCCATAACTGCCATATCATTAAAAGGTCACGTGTTTCAAGAATTGTCCACTTTACAAAACGTTCACGTAGGTTTTTATAAATTTATGTCCATTCTGGTCATCCGTATATGGCCAGATAAAAAAAAACATGATTGATGACAGGGCTGTCATCGCCTACTTCAAAAGTTAGCGAGTCAGACCCACTATATTACGAAATACTTTTATTCTAAATTTTATACCATAAACAAGTAATATTTTAAATCAGATTAATTTAACTTTAAATTTCCTAATTTTTCAAAATAGTATGTCACAGATGTGTATTTTATTTTTGCAAGATTTTTAAAACCGAGAATTAACTTTTGTTTACAAATGTGTCAATCACTCAAAATTTTAAAAACTCAAAATTTTTATTCCAATCAATATAATTTCTGTTTGAAATACACCAGAGTATTTTACTTACTGGAAATAGTAAATTCAATCATTTAGCTAACACTTAAACTAAAATTAAACCTTCAAGAAAACCTTTTTATTTTCAAAAATTCAATTCAAAAGTTCTCAAGTGGAAGTACCTAAAGCGTAAAGACATCTTCAGCTGTATGTCGATCTGGGTGACCTACAGGGAATTCTGGACTGAACCCTTTATGTAATCTACGGAGCTAGACTGTTCCTGTTTCAATGTCCGTGTCTAAGGATGAGTACAATAGTCCAAACAAAAATAGTGTAAGGACTTCTTCAGGTGTTTTTGTAATGCTACCTTTGTAAAGTCACAGATACAATAATAATAATGCCTTCGAACAATAATGTGTCAGACACTTATTCTTCTCAAGGCTAATGCACCGAATGCTTTATATATATATATATATATATATATATATATATATATATATATATATTGTCATAGATCCTTACTTAGAATGGATCGAATATTCCACAACGACAAATCTTTTATTCTTGAACTTTAATATTTCACTAAAGTGCTAGGGTTCTCCCCGTTACATTGAAAGCTTGTCGGCGGAATAGACAAAGATAAAAAAATAAAATAATGTTTCCGAATCTCCATTCATTAACGCATTCAACCGACTGTTGACCATGAATGCGTGAACAAACACCAAGCATAAAATATAACAATTTAATGAACAAAGAAAAGAGGGTGAATAACAAATATGCGAAGGGGTGGATAAATATGATATTGGTCTTAACCCAAAATAAGACGTTGAGCGGTGAACGGAACAAACCAACAAAGACACATAGATCATACGATTATATTCTATTTCTACATTTGTAAAGGTGTATGCACGAACGTAATATTTTTGTGGTGATTGTAGGCTAATGCTAAAATGCGGTGGGAGTGTTTAATGACTTATCTTATAGACTCTTCTTTTCTCTCTCTCTCTCTCTCTCTCTCTCTCTCTCTCTCTCTCTCACCTCTCTCTCTCTCTCTCTCTCTCACTCCTCTTCTCTTTCATCTGTCTTTTTTATACTTTAATGAATAGCTTCGGCTCTCGTCTTCCTATTCTCTGACGATGGGGACTTATATTTTCTGGCATCAGGCTTTCTTCTTTCTTTTTCAGAGATCTTTGAATGCAATGGTTACTTTAATGAACAGCTTCGGTATTCGTCTTCCTATTCTCTGACAGTTGGGAAATTATATTTCTTTGGTATCAGGCTTTCTTCTTTCTTCTGAGATCTTTGAGTGCAACGGCTATATTCTGCGACAGACTATCTTTCTTACATTCTCGGCAACTGGAACAATGAGACTTGTTTTCTGCCTTAGGAAATGCGCGGTCTTGCCTCATTTCTTAGATTAGTCTGACTTAACCTGTCGAGATTCAGCCGGCTACTGACTATTTTTTAAGTTCATCTCGTGGTCTGCGTATTTTGGCGCTAAAATTTCCGGCTTGTTGATTGGTTATCCTCAGCCAATCGCTTCACTTCTTTTGTTTGCTGCTTCTACTGTTTTCACCTACGCGCATTTGGCTTATGTATGATATCGGAGGTGGATGTGTGTCTGTTGCTAGCTTGTGTGTGATATGGGAAGCGGGTGGGTATTTATTGTTGGTTTATATCCGGAACAACACACACACACACACACACACACACACACACACATATATATATATATATATATATATATTAATTGATTGTTTAATACTTAGTTTTTGGTCCTAATAGTGTTAGACTAGTACACATTTGTATTAAAAAGTGTTCTATACAATTATATTGTAGAACTTTTGAATATTTTTCATTTTTAAACGAGTTATTTCGCTACCTTGCTTTCCACCATGAGTAATTTCTTCAGGCGATTTTTAATTTTTAAGTTATTAAAATCGCTTGAAGGAACCACTCATGGTGGAAACCAAAGTAGCGAAATAACTCATTTAACAATGAAAATATATATATATATATATATATATATATATATATATATATATATATATATATATATGTCATGTGATGCTAGCAGCACGATACCTATAATTATTTCAAGACGAAGTCGAACAGTATTTGCTCTCTGGCAATCCGTGTTCAAATCCAAGTGTCGGCAGCGACACTTTATTCCTATATGACATGTTCCCTTTGAGATGTCTTCCTCTGGATTCTATATTTCTTCAGCTTCGATTCAATATGTAGAAATTCTGTTGTTATTCTTTCTTTATTTTTTACTATAAAGCCTTGGTTCAACAATTTCTGGTTGTGTAGATACGTCAAACGTATCATACAAAATTTCCATAGGTACCTTTTTCCGGAGACTTTTCAGTCAGTGAATCTGCATTTTAACTGATTAAGGTGTTGTTTAAGTTTCCACCTTTATCCCTGTACCATGCATATTATTTTGCCGATCCGTTTTTTTATAATGCCATCTTCCCAGAATTATTTTCCCCGTTGATGCATTTCTAAAAATTACCTTATCTTCAGGTTTGAAGTATTTACTTATATTGTTATTCCTTTGTGCTCTCGTCTTACGTTCTGGTAATAATTTATTTAAAACGGATTTAATCTTCCTGGCGAGTATCAACTCTGCAGGCAACATTTCAGTTCGAGTTTGGTGTTATTCTGAAAACACTCATAAATTTTTTGCGTTCACTTCATGTGATTCCTCACCCACCGACTTTTTTTTAGTACCCTTTTAAACGTACCGACAAACCGTTTCGCTTGTCCAATTGATTTTGGGTAGTAAGGGTAGTTGTAATATGTTCTATTGCTAATGATTTATTGAAAGCTTTAAATTCACGAGATATGGATTATGTCCCATTATCTGAAACAAAAGAGTCAGGTACACCGAACCTAGCAAAGATCTCATGTAGGAAATTTATCGTTACCGCGGTAGTTGGTATTCTACATTTGAATATTTCTGGCATTTTAGTGTAGCTATATGCTACCACTAAATAATATGCTCCGTTTAACGGTCCTGCGAAGTCTATATGAATTCTGAACCATGGAATATAGGTTTCCAAGGTTATAGACGTTGACTTCTCTGCCAGAGCACAACCTCTGCATGATTTCACTAACATTTCAATATCTTGATCCATTTTGGGCCAATACGCATACCTCATTAAGGACTTAATTCTAGAAATTTCTGGATGTCCTATGTGAAATTCTTTTAGCATCCGATTCTGCAACGATGTTTCTGCCACAATACTTTCTGCGTACATTAATACATTATTTCGTAATGAAAATGCATTATTGCCAATAATATTTTTTCTTTAAATCTTAACGGCTTCTTTATTTTCATTATCAAGTCGACTTTTTCCGACTTAATTCTTATTTCCTCCAATATTATGAGCAGTTCTCTTACAGTATTGTATAATACATTATTAATTTCATTTTCGGTCCTTATCGCCGCAATTACTGTGTTCTCGATTGGTTCGCAGAAATTTTGGTATTAATCTAGATCAGGGGTCGGCAACCTTTTGGAGAGTGAGGGGCCAAAAAGCTATTTAGAATCAGGAGGAGAACCAAAAAGCTACAACTTCACTGTCATGGAAAAGAACCATGTTATTAAACATGTGAATACATTTTCTATGTGTTTGAAGAAATCAAGGATTCAATATAATTTAATATCTGACGGGAATTTGGTTAAAAAAATATTACATCTTAAAAATAAATGTTTCATAAATCAGTATTGAAAAAACATTCCATTAAAATCGGTTGAAAACACTATTTTATATTCATTTAAAAGTGCCCGCTCACGAAAGTAATTTCACAGAAAAAGTGAAAGTGAGGCCATACGCTAATTTTGGCGATCCCTACAAATAAAAAATAAAAGTAAAACACGTTCTCCAGGTAAAAAGAAATACATTTTTTTATTTCGACGCAATATATTCAAACTATCAACTGTCACTTTGGTTTGGTTTACTTATATTTATATCATGTCCAGAGTAAGGTAGGAGGCCGGACAAGATTCACTCGAGGACTGGATGTAGCCCGCGGGCCGGGGCTTGCCGACCGCTGGTTTAGATAATCTTAAATTAAGTCATTTAGACACATGCCTTAATTTTTTGGATGGTAGAAACTCCTTATAAGAAATGTGATGATCAATGCTTTCTTTTTTATCTGGCTGTAGCTTTTTTCAGCTGCAATTAATGATTTTAAAGCATGGGATATTGGTTTAGTTTTTCCGTCCTCGTATTTGTGTAATATCACCACTCCAATATCCGAATCACTTGCATCTGATGCAACCACAATCTTTAATTTATGGTCTAAATGAGCTAGTGACAAATGCAACGTTAAGACTTTCTTGATCTCTTCGAAAACACTTTGACATTTATCTGACCAATTCCATTTCACATCTTCTTTCTTTTTTTTTTTTTTTTTTTTACAGATTCAAGGGTGCTCTTAATTCATGCATATTTGGTTTATATACATGATAGTAATTAGCAAACCCTAAAAATGCTTATAACCTTGTTCCATTTGTTGGAGCGGGCATGTCTTTTATTGTACTCGAACTTGAAGAATCCGGCCGTCTATTATTTTCATCAGTAAATTGTGTGAGATATTTAATTCTGGACATAAATAATTTGCGTTTTCCTTCACTGATCTTAAAACCGTATTCTTTAATTCTCTCAAATACATTTTTTTACATCTTTCGTATGTTGCTTTCAGGTTTCACTTTTAATAAGTACATCATCTAAATATGCTTGTGCACAATCCAAACCGGCAAGCATCGTATCCATAATCTGCTGGAATATGCTTGGTGCTACCTTTATACCGAAAGAACGTCGATTAAATTTGTATAGTCCTCTATAAGTGTTAACTGTAAATAGTTTTGAGCACTCTTCGTCTACTAGTACTTGTAGGTAAGCGTATGACAGGTCCAATTTAGAAAAAAAATTATCACCATTTAATTTGGCAAAAATTTCCTCTGGACTTTGTAGCGGGTAACCGTATTGTTTCAAAATTTTACTTAGCCCTGTTGAAAAATCAATACAAACGCGAATTTTATTATTTCTTTTTTAACGTAAATTGTTGGTGTTGCTTCTTCGGCAAAGTCGATGCTTGAGATCCCACATGATTTTTCTAATCTCTATTTTTTTATTAATTAGTTCTAAAGCTGCAAAAGGTACACATGTTTTGGGCTGAAATGTCGGTGTTACATTCTCTTTTACTTCAAATTTAGCTTTAGTTTTTGTACATGTCCCTAGGCCTCCCCAGGAAACTTCTGGAAAACTCATTTTCAATTAATTCTTTAATTTTTCAATTGCCGTATTAGCACTGGAGGAAACAATATTTATTTTGTTTCAAAAAAGATTTAATTGGAAAGTCCCAAAGATCAAATAATGCAATCCAATCTTTTCCAAATAAATTAGCAGTATTCTTTAATACAAGCACCAACGCTTTCTTGGTTTTCCCAACAAAAGAAATGTTAAAGGGGAATTCTCCCCCTCCCCAAAGTTCAATCGCTTTCAGGAAACCCCATGCGCAACTTTATTAGAAGTCAATAAACTGGGTTTACCCATTTTCTCCATGTTTGTTCGTTTATGGTAGCGATATCAGATTCTGTATCCAGTTGTAATTCTATTTTTTACATTATTAATTTCCACAAAACAAATTTCCTCTTTTGAGATGTTTCTATTTTCTGGAGAGTTAATTTGGTATCCATTTCTAATTTAGCAATTATCCTGGATCTTATTTCTTCGTCCTTGTTCGCACTATAAGACATTGAAATAAATCCGAAGTTAATTAATTTAACTTGAAACACTCACATTCTCCATTAACGACTTCTGCATAAGTGACAAAATATTCATCGTCGTACTTTACTAAGTTAAGACATTGCCATCGTATATTAAATAATGAGCTCCTATCATCAAAAACGTTTGATAGTATGACAACAATTTCATCAAAATCTGTCTCACCGGTTTTTTGGCAAAATAAAATTAACATACTTTTTACTTTTTAGCAAAATAAAATTAACATACTTTTTTATGTTCCTTAATAATTAACGAACTTCCTTTTCATCATTCTAGTGCAAACAATCCCTTTTTGAAGATCCGTTCGTATCTTCTATAATAAGTTATATGGATAAATTATCCCTTCGTCTGGATTGTATACAAATTCGCTAAGTGAATTAGCAACATCATCTAGAGTGAATAAATCTTAAGTTTTTTTCTGTCGTAGTTTTAACGAGTGTGAACTTCACCGAACAATCAGTTTAATGAGCCACATTACAAACCTGATCGTCTGAATCTTGATGAATAGAGCGAGAAGCAGAATCAGACCAGATATAGGACAAGAACAGTGTGGGTTTATCAAAGACACTGGAACAAGGAACGCCATATTTTTTATTAGGATTCTCTCCAAAAGGGCAATACAATGTAAGAAGGACTTGTACCTATGTATTTTTTTATCATTTCACCCCAAGCAAGGCGGTACCGCCACTGATGTGCAAGGGGCTACATAAGAGAGTTAAAGTTTTAGACAGGGGGAGAGTGAACCAGCTACATAGGGAGAAAGAGAAAGAGAAGAGAAGAATGTGAACACAGGAGTGAAGACAGTTACGAAGAGAGAAAGGAAAAGAACAAGATACGGGGGTGATGTGGGGAGGGCTGGAATTGTGAATAAGAGATGGGAATCGATTAGGCAAAATACGCCACAAGGAATTGATGGAAAGACATAAGAGTAATCAAGAATCTCTACTAGCAGCAAACCGCCTGCATACGGACAGGCAACGAATTCAACAGATATACAAAGATAGAAAGGGGCGCAAGACAAGGATGTGTCTTTTCACCGGATCTATTCAACTTGTACAGTGAGACTATTCTGAGGCCCCGAGATGTTATGCCAGGATTCGTCATCAGAGGCCACAATTTGAACAACATAGGGTACGCAGATGATACAGTGGTAATAGCGGATATCATGGATCGAGCATGTGAGCAATAATGAGGTTTTGGAAAGGATGGAAACGAGAAAGAAATTAATACCGAGCATCAGGAAAAACAGCTAGTTCCTTGGACATGCAATGAGGAAGGATGACTTGAAAAACCTGATACTAGCAGGCCAGATAGAGGGGAAAAGAGACAGGGGAAAGCAGCAGATAACATATTTGAAAGGCCTGAGCAGGTGGATGACAGAACGGGGGTTGCGTGGTGCTAAGAGCATATGGAGACGTGGAATATGGGATATGGAGACGTGGAAAGCCATGATCGCCTACGTTCTGACAGAACAAGGTTCATAGAAGTTTTAGTAAATACTTCAAAAAGATTCTATTGCTGTTGTTGCTGTTGTTGTTGTTGTTGTTGTTGTTGCAAATGCTTTCCATGTTGTTGTTGTTTTTTGTTTGTTTTTTTTTTGCTGCAATTGTTGTTCTTGTTGTTGTTTTTGTAGCGCTAACATTTGAATCATGATAGCTTTTAGTTCTTCCATTTTACTGAACGCCGTTGAATATTTTGTAGATTCATTTTTTAATATTTTCTCCTGGTTAGTACTCTATAGTCCTGCGAATATTTCGTCCTTTTGGTGAAGTGGTAAATATTACTGAATATCCTATTACGACGTGTAGAATACGTATATGTTTTTCTTCTGTTTCCTCGTGTAAGTTCAACGAAAACTTGTCACCGTTTTTGTAATGCTACAGCGGCGGTGACGGAATCCCAGTCATAGTACTGAAGAAATGTGCCCCAGAACTCTCCTCTGTCCTCTCTAAACTCTATAACCTCTGCCTATCTGCTTCCTGCTTTCCTGTCTGTTGGAAGTCCTCCTGCGTAGTTCCTATATTTAAGAATTACCGCCCTATTAGTTTCCTTCCAATCTTTGGCAAAGTTTTCGAAGCCATTATCAACGCCGAGGTGACTCAGCATCTCATGGCCAACGGGCTTCTCTCTGACAAACAGTACAGGTTTCGCTTCACCAGGTCTACTGCTGATATGCTAACGACCATTACCGAGTGCATATACCGGACACTCGACAAGAATGGTGAAGCCCGAACCGTTGCCTTGGAAATCTCCAAAGCATTAGACAGGGTCTGGCATGCTGGCCTCTTGTGCAAACTGCGAAGCTATGGGATAACTGGACATCTGTTTGACCTCATCCAGTCCTTCCTCTCTAACCGCACATTGAAGGTGGTATTAAATGGGAATGCCTCCCAAAACTACCATACGAACGCGGGCGTCCCTCAAGGTTCTATCCTAGGTCCCACACTCTTTCTGATCTACATTAATGATCTCCCCGACACCATTAAATCCCAAGTTGGCATGTATGCCGATGACACAACAGTCTACTCTCGCATCGATCAGAAACCAGGTGTGGACGACAAAGTGAACCTCGCTGCCGTACTTGAAAGGGACCTCCAATCCGTAGTGGCCTGGGGTAGCAAATGGCTGGTAAATTTCAATGCTTCTAAAACGAAGCTGTTATCAACTAACCACCATAGACAATCGCATCTACCTCCCATTAGCATGGGACAGGCAGGCTCCCAGAGAGTAAAATACTACGCCTCCTTGGCCTTACACTTTCGGCGGACCTCAAATGGAATGACTATATCGAATCCATTGCCAAATCTGCTGCTATGAAAGTCGGCTCCCTGTGCAGAGCCCGGAAGTTTTTCCCACCTGAATCTATTCTGCACATATACAAATCTACCATCCGCCCGTGTATTGAATATTGCTGCCATATCTGGTCGGGTGCCCCTGCTGCTCTCCTTGGGCTTCTTGACAAAATACAAAGGAGGATCTGTAACGTGGTTGATACTGACTTGGCAGACCGGCTGCAGCCGCTCTCTCACCGGCGTGATGTGGCTTCCCTGTGACTCTTCTACAAGTACTTTCATGGCTACTGCTCCGATGAGCTTAGTTCACTGGTGCCGCCTAAGCACGAATTTACACGAGATACTAGATTAGCAACTAGGTCCCACCCTTTTACAGTTAAACAAATAAGATGTAACCGTAATTTCTACTCCAACAGCTTCTTTTCTCGCGCTTCCCGCCTGTGGAACTCCCTTCCACAACTCTGCTTTCCCGACAGTTACAATCTCCAGGTGTTTAAATGTAGGGTCAATAGACACCTCCTATCACACTAACTCCCAATTATTCTCAGAACACTCTCATCTACCCAACCCTCATTCTTGGTATCCTTACCCGCCTATCACCCACCCTCTGACATTTCCTATATTTAATCATCCTTTCTCCACTCTATGTAGCCCCCTGCACAGTAGTGGCAGTGAAATGCCTTGCTCGGGGTGAAACGCTTATAAAAAAAAAATTGTAAAGCTACAGATACAAGAATAATAATAATAACGCCTTCAAAGTATAATGTGTGTCAGGCACTTATACTTGTCAAGGATAATCCAGCGAATACTTATTATCTAAACTTATTTATGAATGGAACTGTGTGTGTGTGTGTGTGTGTGTGTGTGTGTGTGTGTGTGTGTGTGTGCGTGTGTGTGTCTGTGTGTGTCTGTGTGTGTGAGTGTGTCCGTCACCTATAGACTCCGAAACGGCTGAACCGATTTTCTTGAAACTTTACACAGTTGTACTATAAGCGGCTGCGAGTGTTCTTAGCTAGGTTTTGTGTCGAGGTACACCCGATAAATATCGAAAATCGATAATCGAAAAAATCGGGTTATAGAAGGAGTGGTCCGATTTTAATCAAATTTGATACACTCATAGACAAAGACATAAGAAACGATATTCAAAAGTTTCAAGGTTGCAGTTTTTACAACAGTGCAGAAAATCGATAATATATATATATAATATATATATATATAAAAGGCAAGATGTTTATGTATATATATATATATATATATATATATATATATATATATATATATATAAAAGGAAAGATGTTTGTGCGTGTGTGTGTCTGTTTATCTGTCTGTATGTCCGTATTTTTTCAGCCCTTTTATTTTAGTTTTTACATCGGGTTTGGCTCTAAGTAGGTATAATTGTAGTTCTTAGTCTCAGCCATGATACCATTTACTACGAAGATTTATTTAGCCTTCAAAATTCAGTTTACAACGAAAAAAACTTATTTGATATCGATACCAGGAAATCAAAATTTGGCTTACATCCATTCATTTTTCTTTCATTCTACGGTTTCGCTTTAACTGGAAACAACTATTGCTTTTTAGTCTTTCGTGCCAACGTCCAAAGAGTCTGAGCTCCAGAACCATGGATTAGTTTTAAAGCTTTCATTACACCCGAGCAACGCCGGGCTACACTGCTAGTATACCCATATAATAATTGGTTTTGTACGTTACGTGATCCAAGCAGCACGATACCTTTAATTACTTCAAGACGAGGTCGAACCAATTGATGCTGCATGTTCAAAACCAAGTGCCGGCAGCGAGACTTTATTCCTATATGACAGTTGTATATCGATCTGGATGACCTCCAGGGAATTCTAAACTGAACCCTTTATTTATTCTACGGGGATAGACCGTTCTCAATCCAGTGTCCATGTCTTGGGATGAGGACAATAGACCAAATATGAAAAGTGTAAGGACTTTTTTTTATTGTTTCACCTCGAGCAAGGTGGTACCGCCACTGATGTGCAGAGGGCTACATAAGAGAGTAAAAGTTTAAGTAAGAGGAGAGCGAACAGAAAGACGAAGCAGTTCCAGGAGGTGTAAGAGAAATGGAAAGTGAAGGATGGGAATATAGGTGTGATGGCAGGTGCGAAGCTAGAATAAGAAAGGAAAAGAATAAGATACACGGGGTGATGTAGAAAGGACGAGAGAAGGACTGGCGTCAAGTGGATAAGAGATAGGAATTGACATTGCATTTAAATTCCTGTAGGGTGTGAAGGTAGAGAGAAAGGAAAAGAAGATACACGGAGTGATGTAGAAAGAACGAGGTAAGGACTGGTGTCAAGTGGATAAGAGATGGGAATTGACATTGCATTTAAATTCCTGGAGGTTGTGAAGGTAGAGAGAAAGGAAAAGAAGATAGACGGAGTGATGTAGAAAGGACGAGGGAAGGACTGGAGTCAAGTGGATAAGAGATGGGAATTGACATTGCATTTAAATTCCTGGAGGTTGTGAAGGTAGAGAGAAAGGAAAAGAAGATAGACGGAGTGATGTAGAAAGGACGAGAGAAGGACTGGCGTCAAGTGGATAAGAGATGGGAATTGATATTGCATTTAAATTCCTGGAGGTTGTAGCTGCCAGGAAAGCAAGTATACAGAAGGGAGTTTCACAGGTGGTAAGTGCGGTATCGATGTGGGTGACCTACAGAGAATTTTGGACTAAAGCTTTTATATAATCTACGACGGTAGAATGTTCTAGTCCCACTGCCGATATCTAGGAATGAGGACAATAGCTCAAATACAACAAGTGTAAGGACATCTTCAGGCGTATATTGATATGTGTGACCTACAAGGAATTCTGAACTGAACCCTTTACGTAATCTACGCTGGTAGACAGTTCTTGTTCCAATGTCCATGTCTTGGTTTGAGGACTATAGCACATATATAAAAACTGTAAGGACATCCAACCCTTTATTTAATCTACGGTCATAGACTGTTCTCGTTCCAGTGCCCATTTATATGGATAAGGATAATAGTCCAAATATAAATAGTGTAAGGATATTTTCAGGTGTATGCCGATAGGGATTTCTGAACCGAACACTTTATGTAATCTACGTGGGTAGACTGTTCTCATTCCAATGTCTAGGTCTTGGGATAAGGACAATGGGTTCAAATATTAATAATGTAAGGCCATTTTCACGTGTATATCGATCTGGATAACCAACAGGGAATTCTCGACTTAACCCTTTATGTAACCTAGGCAGTTAGAATGTTCTCGTTCAACTGGCGATAACTAAGGATGAGTGAGGACAATAGTCCAAATACAAAACGTGTAAGGCCATTTTCACGTCTATATCGATCTGGATAACCAACAGGGAATTTTCGAGTAAACCCTTTATTTAATCTACGGGTATAAACTGTTCATCTTCCAGTGCCCAAGTATACTAACGAGGGCAATATCCTAAATAAAAATAGTGTAAGGACATTTTCAGGTGTATGCGGATGAAGACAATACCCCCGAGATAAAAAGTGTAAGGACTTCTTCAGGGGAATATCTATGTGGATGGCGAGCAGGTAATTCTGGACTGAACCCTTTATATAATCTACAAAGATAGACTGTTCTCGTTCCAAAGTCCATGTCTAGGGATCAGGACAATAGTCCAAATATAAAAAGTGTAAAAACATTCAGGGAAATATCGATGTGGATGACATACTGGCAATTCTGGACTGAACCTTTTATTTAATCTACGAAGATAGATTGTTACCGTTTCAACGTTCATGACGAGAACACTAGTCCAAATATAAAAAAGGTATTTTCAAGTACATATCGATTTAGATGGCCTACAAGACAATAGTCTAAATATTAATAATGAAAAGAACATTTTTAACTGTATGTCGATCGAGGTGACCTGCAAGAAATTCTCGACTTAACCCTTTATGTAACCTAGGCAGTTAGAATGTTCTCGTTGCACTGGCGATAACTAGGGATGAGTGAGAACAAAAGTCCAAATACAAAACGTGTAAGGCCATTTTCACGTGTATATCGATCTGGATAACCAACGGGGAATTCTCGACTTAACTCTTTATGTAACCTAGGCAGTTAGAATGTTCTCGTTCCACTGGAGATAACTATAACGGGTATATCGATCTGGATAACCAACAGGGAATTCTTAACTAAACCCTTTATCTAATCTTCAGGTAGAGACTTCTCCTTCCAATACCCAAGTATACTAATAAGGGCAATATCCTAAATAAAAATAGTGTAAGAACATTTTCAGCTGTATGTCGATCTGGCTAACCTAAAGAAAATGCTGGACTGTACCTTTTGTTTAATCTACGGCGGTGGACCATTCTTGTTCGAATGTCCCTGTCTACGGATAAGGACAATAACTAAATATAAATATAAATGACCGACAGGGAATTCTGAACTGAAACCTTTATTCTACAGTGTCGGACTGTTTCAGTGCCGATATCTAAGGATGAGGACAATAATCCAAATATAGTTTAAGGACATCTTTAGGTTCTATATTGTTATGCCATCCATCCTTTTTCAGGCGTATATCAATCCGGGTAACCCAAAGAAAATTCTGAACGGAATCCTTTAGTTGATCTACGAAGGAGTGAGCTGTTCTCGTTTCATTTCCGATGTATAGAGATACCTCATCTAGTTCTTATTTTTAGTACTTTTATTGCTCGCCCTTTTTCTAGTGAGTTTAAATACACACCACCAGGGATTGAACTCACAATCACTATGTTACCAAATTCACAAACTAACGATTTAATCTACTAGTCTTCATTATGTTAACCGCTGTTTGCTCTCACTTCTCTTGTCCGAAAAATACCTTGTGAGTGTTAAATTCTCTAGGATCTCTTTTCGCCTCATCTTCATTCTCCTCCACCTTCTTCTTCTTCTTCTTCTTCTTCTTCTTCTTCTTCTTCTTCTTCTTTGTGCTATGTCATTTCAGAATTTGGATGATCATGGCTTATCACCATTTCCCGTCATTTTTTTATCTAAGTAATTTTTGCTTCTTTGTCACTAAATTGACATCCATTCAACAATTCATTAAGTAAGTTACTGGCAACTCTCCCTTGCAGCTCTTGCCTTCTGTATGTCCTATGAGTATTAAATTCTCTAGGTGCTCTTTCCTCATTATGCTTCTTAGAATTTTACCTGTCTCTTTATGGTTGCAAGAGTATACGAAACTGCTCTCTTTTCATTTGAGAGAACTATTTTTAGCTTTCATCAGTATGGCTGATGCTAACCTCCAGTAGAATAACTCATTGTGTCTTTTCGGTTGAACCTTTGGAAAGTGTGGATTGAATCAGTTGTTAAATGTGCACCTAAAATGTTATTTCCATATGTCTTACTTGACAATTTTTCTTGTCAAAATCTATTTTACGTATTTATAAGTTTACCATTCGTCCTTGCTTTGAATATTACTGGTCTGATGCTTCTGCTATATATTTAGAGATTTTTATAAAATCCCAAGAAGAATCTGCAGTTTTATTGGCCCTAATCTGGCATCTTGGTTTCAGTTACTATCCCACCGCCATAAGATATTTTTTCTGTGCTTTTTCTATGAATACTTTCATGGTAATTATTCTAGTGAGCTTTCCACTATGATATCTAGACTTTCTGAATTTAAGCGCAGTACTAGATTGTCGATAAGGTCTCATCATTTTACAGTTGAAATGGCTAGATGTAACTGTAAGTTCTATGCTAATAGTTCCTTCTATTGCACTTCTGTGGAAGCGGCTTTTTGCTTGACAGTCAGATTTGGTTTGTAAAATGTAATGTCAATCGTTATCTTCTGCCTTCTTCACCTTGTTTTTTATCGTCCTCATTCTTTAATAGTAGTGTTTCTCATATTCTCTAACACTCAGTAATCCCCTATCTTAAGGACTTTATTGCCTTGCTTGGAGTGAAATGATTAAGAAAATACGTTTCTCACGTGTTCTGTTCATCGTTAGTATAACGAATTCTTAGTTAATTCAGATTAAATCTGTTTCAGAATGTATTTTCTCTCTATCTTCTTCTGTGGAACGAGCTAAGCATTCAACTATAGCTAGCACCTAACAAGTGTAATAAGACATAACAGCCCAACCGTAGGGAATCTAGCTAAGAACGAAATCACTTCAGCAGTAATGGTCTGCGAGACCAGCTTGTCAACCATTCCTTCATGGATTGTATACACGTAGAAGCCTTTAAAATGAATCTGCTTAAAATAAATCAGCTTAAATTCTGTTGCAACAAACAAAAAGAGACATCTCAAAGAATGACCTTAATCGGCCGAACAACACTTGATTTGATGGTTTTTCTCGAGATTATAAACGTGTCGTCATGGTTACCAAAATCTGAACTTAAAAACTTGGCAAGAAGCAAATATTTGGATTTGTAAATCTTAAGACATGGAGGTAATCGCCGTCGCTCCGTTCGAATGCATGAGAGAAGTAACAAATTAATTTGAAGGATTTTTATTCCAACAAAGACATATGCAGCTGGGAAAATTGCAATTAAGACCAAGGGTGTTCCTAAGCACATTGTGGTTGGAATGTACATAGGGACGTAAAGGCAAAACATTTGTAAGGAAAGAACAAAATTTACATAGATACAGCAACAACAGATTACATAGAACAAAGAACTTCTGATGAAGTTTTACGAACATGTGTGGTTAATATTTAAAATCAACAGGAAAACATTTACGCATAAAAGTTGCAAATTCTAACATTTAAAATTTACTTATTCTTCGATTCACGAAATGTAATAAATTGTGCATTAAAAATATTTCTAGCGTCAGTCAGTTAAGTGTCATACGTGATACACGTTTGGGCGATCATGTCTCTTTTGAGATATGACTTACTGGGCAGAATATTTTTCCGCGGTAGATTGCCATTACTTTCTGCGGTAAACTGGTTTCCAACCAAAGCTGTAGAATCCAATCTGCTCTGCTGTTTAACTCATAGCTGGAGGGAGAAAAGACGGATTTATGGTATAGACGAGATTGAGATGATAAATGAGCAAAGGTCAGGTTTTGTTAACTATATCACCATTTTAATTGTTGTTGATTCCATAAGGTTACATCTTTTATTACACGTGAATTATTATAATTTCTGTTTTTTTATTTTGTATTTTGTGTCAGTGATATATTTCTTGGATAAGTAATTGTGGCATTCATGTGAATGTTCATTATTATGCATGCATTGCTGTGTTCAGCTTATAAAGAGTGTTTCTTTCGTGTACATGTATATTCAAGTAAATATGGCATATTTGTTCCTGCATATGTGTGTCCGGTGGAATGTAGTATCAGGTTGCTGTTTGTGCTATATTATATTATTTTTTGGTATGTGAGTGTGTGGGTTGTCCTCTCGAATTACTTTCTTGGTTTTCTGCATATTCTTTTCGTGAAGATTATTTAAGTACATCTCTGGTTTGCACGGAGGTATTTTCTTTTGGCTGATTGGTGTGTTGGTTGAATCTCCGACGGCAGACACGAACGCTTTACGCACGGTGGGCGAACTGGAACCAACTAAAGAGGCTATTCACATGTCCACTGTTCTTTTTTATATTTTCTCAAAGCCTACGCGTTTCTGATTTGATTTTGACGGGAGTGTTAGTCATTGGCTGATTTTTGCATGATGTCAGTTGACCAAATAAGCTATGTCCGGGTTATAATCTAGGTTACTAGAAATATGAAAGAATAGAAAAATTGAAAAGGATGTATGTGTTGAGAGAAAAAGAGGAGAGTTTCTCTGTCACTTTATTAGTAAAGAAGAAAGGGTATATTTCAATTGCTTTGCTACTACTACCTATCTACTCACCACAGATTAGTACCTTCTCCAAAGGTATTTGCGCGTAAATGAATGAAATGAATTTAATTGGAATTCGAACCCGGCTTTCCAATTTTTAGGGTATTCAACTTATTTACCTTAAATGCATAAATTATATGCATGGTTTATGAGAAATATTTGGTTTAAATCAAAGTGTACGGTCTCGGAGATTATTGTATCGTGATGTAGTGGAGGGAGTCACAGACGATCCACTCTGTGAGTGGCTTTGCTTGTCGGCAACCGAGTCGCGCTCTTTCCGGTCTTTGGCGCTAGCAGTGGATTATCTCATCTTACCTGGCGATTGATTCAAAACGTGCTATTTCTCAATGACGTGGCCTTTAGAGGGGGCTGGGTGGATTTGCCCAACTGCCATCAATGTGACCTCGATTTAAAATAAACGGCCTCGCACGCGATCTACCATTGTTCTCAGGTGATGTCGATGAGCTGACTGCTCGTATCGCTCCTGAACATCTCGTGTCCATCGATCTCGCATACGCGTGTGATAATGTGTCACCCCCATATTCTGATGTGAAACGGTTGGTGTTTCTCATGTTGTTAACCTAACAAGAATGGTGATTTGGACGTCGCAAATTAAGTACGTCTGTTTATAATTAAATAAACTTCGAATGTTACATGCTATTAGAGAAAGTTTATCAAATAGAAATAAGATAGATACACCACTTCTTTTACTTTTATATTGATTTTTAGCAACGCTATCTAACATTCGTTAGCAGAGGTTTCTTGGCAGACAAGTGGGGTAATGAGTGCTGTATGTGTTGTATACTGCCGCTGGAAAACAACAACAACGATGAACACGTATATATAAAAATATAAACTTATATTTTTAATCTTCTTCGGTGAAGCTTGGAGCAGGAGGGCAACTGGAGACAGTCGCGCACACGAAGAGGCCGTCGGAAGATAGCGGAAGTTCTCTGTCGTTAGCCAAAAATTCTAAATTTTATATATTCTTAAAACTCCCATGCAATTTTTCTTTTTCGGGTTGTCGCTTTATTGACGTCATGTACGGCCGGATATGTCTGTCAACCACGCTTGTCCTTGGTTGACTTTTATCTATGGTCGGTTGTATCTGTCAATCACATCCTTTCCGGCCATCGCCTTTCAAGTCGGTTGTCGTTTGTGTTTTTCTTTTGTTGTTGCCTTTGTTGACATTATTCACGGCCAGATATATCTGTTAATCACACTTGCCCTTTGTTGACCTCATCCACGGCCGGATGTACTTGTCAATTACCTCTGATGTTCAAGGTAATATATTACTTATTAAGTGTGGTAATGAGTGCTGTATAAAGTGGGGTAATGAATGCTGTATGAAGTGAAGTAATACAATGCAACAGGTCTGCAAAATATACCACATGTACAATAACTTACATTACAGTCACATGATAGTTTGTTGCATTGCAATTACAAATTTGGAGTGAGCGCTATCACACAGTAAAATTACTGGCCAAGTTATTTGTGCAGCAAAAGCTTTTTTTATAATCGCATCACACCAAGCAAGGCATAATACTGCCACTGTTATGCAGGGAGTTACATAGGAGGAATGTTTTGAGAAGGAGTGACAGAATAAAGGAGGTGTCACGAAGCAGGTAGGACAGGGGTGTGAATACCGCAGGAATGAGATGAAAGCATGAAAGAGATTCAAGTTAGTGAGATAGGAGATGACTATTGACTTTACATTTAAATTCTTGGAGATTGTAGCTGTCGGGGAAGCAAGTAAATGGAAGGGAATTCCACAGGCGGGAAGTGCGAGAAAAGATGCTGATGGAGTAGAATATGAGTTTACATCTTATTGGTTTCACAGTAAAAGAGTGGGACCTAGTTACTAATCTTGTGGCTCGAGTAAATTCCTATATAGGGGTCACCAGTGAGCTAAGTTTATCAAAGCAGAAGCCGTGAAAGTACTTGTAGAAGAGACACAGGCAAGCCACACTGCACTGGTGAGAAAGTGACTTTGTCAAGGACCCCTAGGTGGATAGCAGTTTTCTATTCCAAGGTGTAATTTAACGGAGTCAATTATTCAGAGCATGTTTCTTTAGTAACAAGTTAATCAAGTTCCTGGAATTCGTGATAAAGAATTTATTTTCAGTTTCATTTGTTGGTTCCATTAAGCTTGGATCTAGTCACGAATTTTTATTTTATGGCGTTGGAAAGAAAAACCTACTGTATTTTAGATCACTTTGAAGATACAGTAAAATAATCACTAATTTTTACGTTCTAATCTTTATTTCTTTCTTTACAGATTACTTATTATCATTTTATTCTTTTAAAATGAGTTTTGAACAGATCTATATTGGACTCTGTACATTATGTGAATTCAAAAAGGGCTCAGAAACGGTAAGAAGTTTTTGTTTCGTTTCAGTCTCCAAATAAACCGACAATGGCTTGGCTAGTTTAGATTGGAATTTTTTTCTTTCAAAGATTTCCATTAATCTGGATGATTTAGTTTTCTCAATATTGAGCATCTGCTCGCTATATTTGAGGAAGTTTCTAAGCATGCAAATTAGCAAAACGATTCAAAACAAGACATACTTAGATCATAAAACCTCCTCATGAACCTGGAAACGTCTGTAGACTTGGTCAATGAGTCCCTCATCAACTGACGGCTTCTCATCTTGCTGAAAGAATTGCTAGCCGCTTTGTAACTCTATTTCCAGATGGCTGGTATTAATTTTAAATGATTTTCAAAATGAAAAGAGATTTCTCTAAAAGTTGGAAAATACAATTATTTTTGTCGATAAAAATAGCGGAAGTGATAAAAAAATTAGGAAATACAGATTTACAGACACAGAGAATACAAAGAGTGCAAATTGCTTTTGTTGGAAGAAGTAAGCGAATTTATCAAAGCTTTTTCTTCTTCTATGTGTTCTGTCCCTTCAGGACGTAGGCGATCATGGTTCTCCACGTCTCCCTATCCCTTGTGGCTCTTAGTATGTTTGCTCCTGTTACACCTCGCAACCTCCGTTCCATCATCCACCTGATCAGGCCCTGCAAATATGTTATCCTCTGCCTTCCTCTGTCTCTTTTTCTTTCTATCTGGCCTGTCAGTATGAGGTTCTCCAAGCTCTCCTTCCTTATTGCATGTCCCAGGAACTTCAGTTGTCTCTTCCTGATGCTCAGTATGAATTTCCTTTTTGTTGCCATTCTTTCCAGCACCTCATCGTTGCTTGTCCACGATATCCACAGCATCCTTCTGTAGAGCCATATTTCCGCTGCTTCCAGTTTTGTCCTCATTTTCGATGATATTGTCCAGCATTCACTGCTGTATTGAAGAACTGACATCACATAGCAATCCAGCAGTCTTTTCTTTGTTTCTAGTGAAATTTTCCTGTGTGTTAGGACTTTACTCAGCTTCTGGAACGCGTCCTTTGCTATGCCAAATCTCCGTCGGATCTCTGAGTCGCACTTTCCATCTATAGCTAGTTCAAATATTTGTCAATGGGTTTTGACGATATCTGACCCAAGGTCAAAATACGGCCTTGAGGATTTCTTGTTTACTGATTACTAGGACAGCTGATAGGAACAGGCATACAATAAAGGAGAGTGGTTTTTCTCCCCCTTCCATTGGAAGTCGAAATGGTTAAAGGATATTGCTTACCTGTCGAGATGCTAAGATGTATATAGGGAGGGGCAAATAGAAATCCCGTACCTAAGTTCAACACCTTGGTTTTGTGTCTTTTTAATAAAACTGGGGTGGAAAACGAAATTCAGTGAGACGGGAACCAGCGATGAATTGATGCAGACAAGCTGAAATAGCCTACCACGAGAGAGATATTACAAGGGACGGTCAGTCCAAATTCAACAAGCTGCAAGTTGAATAAACCATCGTCCCATGGAGATAAGACACATGTACTATCGTACTACTGAAATACTAGCCAACTGATATCTTTGTTGCGTCACTTAACTTTGGCTTGCTTGTAATCTTGTATTTATTCAATATATATATATAAATCTACACCGTGGCGTTGTAGTCTTAAATCTGGTTTTCATTATACATCATTCACTTGGGTGTCTGGGCCTACATCGTCACGTGATAACAAGAGATCCTGATTTGGCTAATCTGAGATCAACAGCACAACGTGGGTGGAATCGACCGAAGCTCAGAAAGATTGGCTGGACTCACCCAGGGATCATGCTATAGCTTGTTATAGGAAGGATTATTTCCAGTGATGAAACGTGAGTTGTCTACAAACGTATCTCACGAAGACGACAATGATTAAAAGGCAGTGTAAAAGATAATCTGTCCCTAAATCAGTATTTGTCCGCAAAAAAAAAAAAAAAAAAAATTGTTACACTTGTTGGGATCCGTATACTCAGATTTTTTTTCAATTTTTATTGAGAGTCTGATTTCTAAACATTTAACAACAACAACAACAACAACAACAACAACAACAACAACACATTTTTAAATAAAACATAAAAATGGTTAATATTTGAAGGAAAAGTAGAAACAGAACATCAGTTGAAAAATAACATTTTTATATTCTTTTCAAAAAATACAATGACAATAAAATGTTCAATTTCCCGTGTAGTGAAGTTTATTTTATCAAGTAATTAAATTATATAGTGCGATGTGGGATGTGTGGACAGATTTACTTTATGACGGTTAGCCTAATGTGTTTGTGAGTTCGTAGAAAAGGGCGTAGTCGGCGACTGATAGTTATTCTCATTGATGGTGTGCATGTGTCCAGCGACTGTTAGCAGCAACGGCGGACAGAAGACAAAATTCTCCAGAGTTTGTTTCTCGCCCAGAAAAGAATGACATGAGCAACAGGTGTCGCTAGACCGTTATCCTGTGTCTGTTCGCAACAAACAAAAAAATTACCCTAGGAACATGGAACGTCAGAATGCTGAACAATTGTGGTCAACAGGAGAAGGTTAAGCAAGTGATGAGCAGACTGAGCATCAATATTCTGGAAATATGTGAAACTAGGTTGTCAAACGATGGAGATTTCATCAGTAACAACCACAGGATTATATACGCAAGCGGTAAAAATAACGAAAAGGGAATCGGATTTATACGAGACAAAGAAATGAAGAAATGCGTTCTGGGATACTGCCAGCTATCCGAAAGAGTTCTCTTGGTCAAACTGAAAGGGAAACTCTTCAACATAGCTATTATAGTAGTCTAGGCACCGACAACACAAAACACGGGGGAAGAAATAGAATCTTTCTACTCCATACCGGACAATGCCAAGGCTCAGTGTAAAACCCAAGAAATTAGAATCATCATGAGAGACTTGAATGCCAAGGTAGGTAAAGAGAAAGAAGGGATGACAGTTGGCAACTTTGGGTTAAGAAACTGCAATGATCGAAGAGAAAAATGGGTCTAATGGTGCACAGTGAATGACCAGGTAATAACCAACATCTGGGTTCAAGGACACTCAAGACACTCATGGTGGACATAGAGGAGCCTAGAACGCGACACGAAAAAAAGCAAATCGATTACATAACCATAAACAAGAGATTCAAGAATGCAGTTATTCAATGCAAAATTTATCCAAGTGACGACTGTAGAAGCGAGCACCTTCCAGTCATTTGCAAATAAAGGATGAAGCTTTGGAGACTGAAGAAGCCAACTGCAGCACTCAGACTGCAATACAACAGATTTGTGAACGACCGCAACCTGCAGGAAAAATACACAGACTGTGTGAAAAACAAATACAAGGAACAAATTGGAAGCAGAAACTCGAAATGGGACACATTGAAGGAAGTGCTACTGAGACATCAACAAACTACATTGTTCCAAAGGTAATCAGATGCAGAAGAAAAAACGAATGGAGGAGCGAGGAGATTTTCGACATGATTCAAAGAAGACAGAAAACAACGCCAAATCATAGAACAGAATATAGAAAACTACACAAGGAAATGAGCAGCAAATGCAGACGGACTAATGAGGAATGGCTTAACAACAAATGTTCAGAAATGGAGAGACTGAGCACAACATGTAAAGAAGACATGCATAAAATATAAAAGAACTAACAGGGCAAAGGACATACTCCTCAACAGGATATATAAAATCCAAGGATGGAAGGCTAGTATTAGAAAAAGAGGAAATACTCCAGCGATGGGAAGATTATATAAATTATCTCTTCCACGGCAAGAGAAAGTAACAAAGATGCTGACGGCGCGGAAATATTAAAATCTGAAGTGAAAGCTGCGATGGCCAAACTGGACAGAAACAAAGCAGCTGGACCAGATGGTATTGTAACAGGGATGCTGACAGCCTTAGACGATTTTGGTGTAGAGAAAATTACAGAAATAATAAATTATATCTTTAACAGTGGTGACCTAAGTAGATCGATTTTCATAGCACTGCCTAAGAAGCCAGGTGCAAAGGAATGTGAACTCTACCGAACAATTAGCTTAATGAGCCACATAACAAAACTCATCACCCGAATCCTGATGAATAGAGCGCGCAGCAGAATCAGACCAGACATAGGACAAGAACAGTGCGGGTTCGTCAAGGACACTGGAACAAAGAACGCGATATTTATGCTTAGAATGCTATCGGAAATGACAATACAAATGAAGAAGGACATGTACTGTTTTATAGATTACGTGAAGGCATTCAACTAAGTACGTCACAAAGATTTGATAGAATTTCAATTTCAATTCTTCCAAAACGAAGCTGCTATCAATTAACCACCATAGACAACCGCACTTACCTCCCATTAGCATGAAACAGGCTTACCTCCCAGAGAGTAAAACACTACGCCCGCTTGGCCTGACACTCTCAGCGGACCTCAAGTGGAATGACTACATCGAATCCCTTGCTAAATCCGCTGCTATGAAAATCGGTTCTCTGTGCAGGGTCCGGAAGTTCTTTCCGTCTGAATCATATATAAATCTACCATCCACCCGTGTATTGAATATTGCTGCCACATCTGGTCGGGTGCCCCTGCTATTCTCCTCGGGGTTCTTGACAAAATACAACGGAGAATCTGTAATGTGATCGATACCGACTTGGCTGACCGCCTGCAGTCACTCTCTCACCGGCGTGACGTAGCTTCCCTGTGCCTCTTCTATAAATACTTTCACGGCTTCTGCTCCGATGAACTTAGATCACTGGTGCCCCCTAGGTACGAATTTGCACGAGATACTAGATTAGCAACTAGGTCCCACCCTTTTACAGTGAAACCGATAAAATGTAACCGCAATTTCTACTCCAACAGCTTCTTTTCTCGCACTTCCCGCCTGTGGAATTCCCTACCGCATACTTGCTTCCCCGACGGTTACAACCTCCAGGAGTTTAAATGTAAGGTCAATAGACACATCCTAACACACTAACTCGCACCCATTCTCTCAAACACTATTCCTATGTACCTCCTTATACGTCTATCATCCTCCTTCTGACATTTCCTATATCCAATCGCTCTATGTAACTTCCTGCGCTATAGTGGCAGTGGAATGTCTTGCTAGGGGTGAAGTGATTAAAAAAAAAAAAAAGAAAGAAATGTTCAGCAACCTAGACATATTTGGGAAAGACATTAGAGTAATCAAGAACCTCTACTGGTAAAACAATCGCCTACATGCGGACAGGAAACGAGTTCAGTAGATATACAATATTAGAAAAGAGTGTAAGAAGAGAATGTGTCTTTTCACCGGATCTATTCAACTTGTACAGCGAGGCTATTCTGAGAGCCCTAGAAGTCATGCCAGGATTCATTATCGGCGGCCACAACCTGAACAATATAAGATATGCAGATGATACAGTGCTGATAGCAGACACGGAAAGGAAACTACAAGACCCCCTACAGAAGGTAGTCGAAGAAAGCGGAAAGAAAATACTACAAATTAACTACAAGAAAACTGAATGCAGCAGTAAAAAGAGGACCCCAAAATGCCAACTACAGGCTGGGGATATGATGAAGGTGTAACCGTGTGGAGCAATATCGAAATGCTTTAGTCCTTGAAAATTCCACCGGACAGAGATCAAAACTTATTGTTTCCTTTCCGCTTCCTAAGTGAGTTATGACTTTCTGGCCAACTTGTACATTGCTAGAGCGAAATAAGAATAGGTTTTTCTTGGCAAGGATGTCTCTTTTCACCAGCTTAATTCCAACCTATACAGCGAGACAATTTCGAGAGAAGTAGAAGTCCTGTCAGGATACGGCCTCAGTCTTAACAATATAAGATGCGCAAAATGCTCCCTTCCGAACATACTGAACCCACAATAAATGGTACTTTTAAACAAAATAACACACTCTCGGAACGCAGATATTCCGTTAATCACGAAAAAACGGAAGAAATCGCTGAATTGGCGTTTTGAAGCTGTACAGATCATTTATTTCTCTCTGAAGTTCATTTTTTTAAATTACTAATGATCTTCGGCCTCTTCTGGACCGGAAGGCTTCTATCAAAGATTATATATATATATATATATATATATAGATAGATAGATAGATAGATAGATAGATAGATAGGTGTGACACCTATCTATATGAATATGCCCGCTCTATCACTGATATTGAGCGCTTTTAAATAAGTACCACGCATATCTAATATATAAATAATATAATATATATAACAAATTGCATATATATATATATATATATATATATATATATATAGGAAAGAATATTTAAAAGTTTTGAATTTAAAAATGTACTTTTTTTGGACAGTATTTGTTTATTTTTATTATTATATTTATATTTCAGACTGCCCTCGGTCCGTCCTTCATCAGAAACGAGTGATTTTTAAATTTGAATTAGAAACGTATTTCACAATAGCGTCCGAATAATTTTTTTTTTGTTTACATCACGTGGTGTGTTTGTTCACAACATGCAGCACGTCCGTAGAGAAAGTCTGTTTGTTTTAGATAAAAATTTCTTGGAATATCTGAAAAAATTTTTTTTAGCTATTGAAATATTTGTAAAGATTCAACACACCTAAGTCCCTATTTAACCCTAGCTTGTGTGTATTTAATTTAAAAAACCAGTATTTTTCTTTCTTTCTGCGTGTGTGTGTGTGTGTATGTGTGTGTGGAGAGAGAGAGAGAGAGAGAGAGAGAGAGAGAGAGAGAGAGAGAGACGGTTTCATAGATGTCTATTTCAACATACAAGTATGATAATAATTTTACAGTCAATCCTAATAATTATTTTGTTAATTTTTTTTTCATTACAATAGATCTGCGGAGCCAAGGAGCCTTGCAGCCTCTAGGGAACTTGCGCCCTCTTGCAGTTGCGGGGTCTGCGGGGGCCCTAAGCACGGCCCTGACTGCAAGAAGACTAAATGCGTGGTCATCAGTAAAAAGAGGAGCCCAAAACGCCAATTATAGATAGGGAATACTAAAATCAAGCAGGTACAGAAATTTAAATACCTGAGAAGTATTCTAACTGAGAAAGGGAAAGTGCGACACTGAGACCCGAAGGTATAATGGGATGACTAAGGACGCATCCCAAAAGCTAAGCAGAGTATTGAGAGACAGGAAAATTTTTCTGAAATTAAAGAAGAGAGTACTGCATTGCTATGTGATGTCTGTTCTTCAATATGGTAGTGAATGCTGGACAATCTCATCAAAGATTAAATAGAGACTTGAAGCAACCGAAATGCGGTTCTACAGAAGGATGCTGCAGATTCTATGGACCGAGCATATCGCTAACGATTATGCTTTGGAGAAGATAGAAACGAAAAAGAAACTAATACTAAACATCAGGAAAGGACAGCTAAAATTCCTGGGACATGTAATGAAGAAGGAGGGCTTGGAGAATGTGATACTCACAGCTCAGATAGAGGTAAAGAGAGACAAGGGAAAGCAGTGCGCTTGAGCAAGTGGATGGCAGAGCGGGGTTTGGATGGAGTAACAGGAGAAGGCGAGCTAAGAGCTACTAGGGATCGGAAGATGTGGAGGGCCATGATCGCCCATCTCCCAAAGAGACGCGGCACATAGAAGAAGGAGTGTGTGTGGGTGAGTTCATGTGTGTACGTACGTATAGATCATACTGGCTTCCAAAATTGTGTTGAGCCACGAGAAGCAGTAGGCTTCTATTTTTATATCCGTAAGGAAAACCTGAAATGTAATTTCACAGAGATGTGTAAATTTTTTGAATGCAAGGTTTTCATTAGTTAGAAAATAATTTCACACTGGCTGGTGAAAATCTTTTTCTCGAATTTGCAGGAGTGGTGAAGGGAGTTATTGTTATTTTTAAATAAGCCAAAAATAACACTTGGTAGGTGTATGGGCATGTCCGCAAGTATTTTGGTAGTATTTGGCATAGTAATCATTGCTTATCAAACTTCTCATTGGATGTTATTGGTTATATATATATATATATATATATATATATATATATATATATATATATATATCTTAAATTATACTTTAGAATATGTACAAACTATAATCTACTACAAAATTGTATATTTTGTTTCGACATTGAAAGAACAATGTCTCATCAGGTAATAATAATGATGGTAATAAACGTTATTTTTTAAAAGCTTTTAAAAAGTAACGTTTATTACCATCATTATTAACTACCTGATGAGACATTGTTCTTTCAATGTCGAAACAAAATGTACAATTTTGTAGTAGATTGTAGTTTGTACATGTTCTAAAGTATAATTTCATTGCTCTATTTTAATATTGAGCACTGTTTTAAATTAATGTTTTGAACGGTGCAAATATTTTTTCGTTTCTTATTCATTTGTGTGTGTGTGTGTGTGTGTGTGTGTGTGTGTGTGTGTGTGTGTGTGTGTGTGTGTGTGTGTTTAGAGAGAGAAAGAGAAAGAGAGAGAGAATTTGATTTAATATAAACAAAACAAAACAAAAAAGTTTACGCGGAGAAGCATTGTCATCAATTGAAAACATTACACAAAAACAAAATTGCTGGAAAAGCACTTATCGTTAGTCAATCAGAAAAGCGCCTTGTTTTTTTACATGATAATGCAAAATCACGAGTTACTCAGGAAATGTTAATAGAATTAAATATGGAAATTTATGGAACTAAATATGGAAGCATCAGCTTCCGTACATTAATGGTCTTGTTCCATTTATCATCTTTTCAGAACATTGCAATCTGTTTTTGGAGATAAAATACTTTAGTCATCGGGAAGAGGTATAAACTAATATAGAGTATTTCGTTCTATCGAAAACTGCAAAAAATTAACTCTTGAGAAGTCTGGTTTGTCTGACGAAAAGTTGATTTTCTAAGAGCCGCTTAGATGTGTACAACGCCGAAAAGATGGAGCACCCATTGAGGATCGAATTAATACTCAGTTGTAATAGGTTCTAACGAGACAAATTTTTTTGTTAACCATTACACAACGTCGAGGTGCCCAAATGATTTACTAAGAGCCGCTAGATGTGGTACAACGCCGAAAAGATGGAGCACCCATTGAGGATCGAATTCAATACTCAATTGTAATAGGTTCTAACGAGACAATTTTGTTAACCATTACACAACGTCGAGGTGCCCAAATGATTTACTAAGAGCCGCTTAGATGTGGTACAACGCCGAAAGATGGAGCACCCATTGAGGATCGAATTCAATACTCAATTGTAATAGGTTCTAACGAGACAATTTTTTAACCATTACACAACGTCGAGGTGCCCAAATGATTTACTAAGAGCCGCTTAGATGTGGTACAACGCCGAAAAGATGGAGCACCCATTGAGGATCGAATTCAATACTCAATTGTAATAGGTTCTAACGAGACAATTTTGTTAACCATTACACAACGTCGAGGTGCCCAAATGATTTACTAAGAGCCGCTTAGATGTGGTACAACGCCGAAAAAGATGGAGCACCCATTGAGGATCGAATTCAATACTCAATTGTAATAGGTTCTAACGAGACAATTTTATTAACCATTACACAACGTCGAGGTGCCCAAATGATTTACTAAGAGCCGCTTAGTCGTGTACAACGCCGAAAAAAGATGGAGCACCCATTGAGGATCGAATTCAATACTCAATTGTAATAGGTTCTAACGAGACAATTTTGTTAACCATTACACAACGTCGAGGTGCCCAAATGATTTACTAAGAGCCAGCTTTAGATGTGGTACAACGCCGAAAAGATGGAGCACCCATTGGAGGATCGAATTCAATACTCAATTGTAATAGGTTCTAACGAGACAATTTTGTTAACCATTACACCACGTCGAGGGCCCAAATGATTTACTAAGAGCCGCTTAGATGTGGTACAACGCCGAAAAGATGGAGCACCCATTGAGGATCGAATTCAATACTCAATTGTAATAGGTTCTAACGAGACAATTTTGTTAACCATTACACCACGTCGAGGTGCCCAAATGATTTACTAAGAGCCGCTTAGATGTGGTACAACGCCGAAAAGATGGAGCACCCATTGAGGATCGAATTCAATACTCAATTGTAATAGGTTCTAACGAGACAATTTTGTTTAACCATTACACCACGTCGAGGTGCCCAAATGATTTACTAAGAGCTACTAGATGTGGTACAACGCCGAAAAGATGGAGCACCCATTGAGGATCGAATTCAATACTCAATTGTAATAGGGTTCTAACGAGACAATTTTGTTAACCATTACACCACGTCGAGGTGCCCAAATGATTTACTAAGAGCCGCTTAGATGTGGTACAACGCCGAAAAAGATGGAGCACCCATTGAGGATCGAATTCATTACTCAATTGTAATAGGTTCTAACGAGACAATTTTGTTAACCATTACACCACGTCGAGGTGCCCAAATGATTTACTAAGAGCCGCTTAGATGTGGTACAACGCCGAAAAGATGGAGCACCCATTGAGGATCGAATTCAATACTCAATTGTAATAGGTTCTAACGAGACAATTTTGTTAACCATTACACCACGTCGAGGTGCCCAAATGATTTACTAAGAGCCGCTTAGATGTGGTACAACGCCGAAAAGATGGAGCACCCATTGAGGATCGAATTCAATACTCAATTGTAATAGGTTCTAACGAGACAATTTTGTTAACCATTACACCACGTCGAGGTGCCCAAATGATTTACTAAGAGCCGCTTAGATGTGGTACAACGCCGAAAAGATGGAGCACCCATTGAGGATCGAATTCAATACTCAATTGTAATAGGTTCTAACGATAGAATTTTTGTTAACCATTACACCACGTCGAGGTGCCCAAATGATTTACTAAGAGCTTTAGATGTGGTACAACGCCGAAAAGATGGGCACCCACTGAGGATCGAATTCAATACTCAGTTGTAATAGTCTTAACGAGACAATTTTGTTAACCATTACACCACGTCGAGGTGCCCAAATGATTTACTAAGGAGTCGCTTAGATGTGGTACAACGCCGAAAAGATGGAGCACCCATTGAGGATCGAATTCAATACTCAATTGTAATAGGTTCTAACGAGACAATTTTGTTAACCATTACACCACGTCGAGTGCCCAAATGATTTACTAAGAGCCGCTTAGATGTGGTACAACGCCGAAAAGATGGAGCACCCATTGAGGATCGAATTCAATACTCAATTGTAATAGGTTCTAACGAGACAATTTTGTTAACCATTACACCACGTCGAGGTGCCCAAATGATTTACTAAGAGCCGCTTAGATGTGGTACAACGCCGAAAGATGGAGCACCCACTGAGGATCGAATTCAATACTCAGTTGTAATAGGTTCTAACGAGACAATTTTTGTTAACCATTACACCACGTCGAGGTGCCCAAATTGATTTACTAAGAGCCGCTTAGATGTGGTACAACGCCGAAAAGATGGAGCACCCATTGAGGATCGAATTCAATACTCAATTGTAATAGGTTCTAACAATTTTGTTAACCATTACACCACGTCGAGGTGCCCAAATGATTTACGCGAAGAGCCGCTTAGATGTGGTACAACGCCGAAAAGATGGAGCACCCATTGAGGATCGAATTCAATACTCAATTGTAATAGGTTCTAACGAGACAATTTTGTTAACCATTACACCACGTCGAGGTGCCCAAATGATTTACTAAGAGCCGCTTAGATGTGGTACAACGCCGAAAAGATGGAGCACCCATTGAGGATCGAATTCAATACTCAATTGTGGAATAGGTTCTAACGAGACAATTTTGTTAACCATTACACCACGTCGAGGTGCCCAAATGATTTACTAAGAGCCGCTAGATGTGGTACAACGCCGAAAAGATGGAGCACCCACTGAGGATCGAATTCAATACTCAGTTGTAATAGGTTCTAACGAGACAATTTTGTGAACCATTACACCACGTCGAGGTGCCCAAATGATTTACTAAGAGTAGCTTATATGTGTCACAAGGCCGAAAGTACAGAGTACACAGTGAGTATCAAACTCATTCAGTCAGTCAGTTAAGCGCTATACATGATACACGCTTAAGCAATCATGTCTCCAAAGAGACATGGCCGACTGACTGAGCAGAAGACTTTCCAGCGGTAGGTTATCATTATTTTCTGCGGTAGACTGGTTGCCAAACAAGGCTAAAATTCCAGTCTTTCCTGCTATTTAACCCATAGCTGGAGGAAGAAGAGACGGATTAATACCTTCTTTAAGGGTACTTGCGCGTAACTGAATGCAACGAATTCAACTGAAATTTTATCTCGGCTCTAATTTCTTGTCTGAGCCGATATCCACTCACTGTTCAGTCGTAATCTAGCTAACCACAACACGAAAAGATTGTAGTGAACAGGAAGTTATCTCCTCAACAACTTTAAAACAGAATGATATATTTAAGGTATCTGCACATGGCCCCGCGCAGATCTTCCGGTTGAAAAGCAATTTAAAAGAAATATACATATGCCAATCAGAGAACAGAAAAATATATTTGAAAGTGATCCACTTTTATCCTTCAAAAATATATAAGTACTAGCAGTATAGCCCGGCGTTGCTCGGGTGTAATGAAAGCTTTAAAACTAATCCATGGTCCTGGAGCTTAGTCAAATTTCCTGGTATCGATATCAAATCAGTTTTTCTCGTCGTAAACTGAAATTTGAAGGCTAAATAAGTCCTCTGAGTATATGGTATCATGGCTGAGACTAAGAATTACTAAAATAAAAAGGCTGAAAAAATGCAGACATACAGGCAGATAAACAGGCACACACACAAACATCTTGCCTTATATATATATATGTATATATATTATCGATTTTCTGCACTATTGTAAGAACTGCAACCTTGAAACTTTTGAATATCGTTTCTTATGTCTTTGTCTATGAGTGTATCAAATTTGATTAAAATCGGACCACTCCTTCTATAACCCGATTTTTTCGATTATCGATTTTCGATATTTATCGGGTGTACCTCGACACAAAATCTAGCTAAGAACACTCGCAGACTCTTATAGTACAACTGCGTAAATTTTCAAGAAAATCGGTTCAGCCGTTTCGGAGTCTATAGGTAACGGATACGCACACACACACAGACACACACACACACAGACACGCACACACACACAGACAAAGTTCCATTTATAAATAAGTTTAGATCTCTTATCTTCAGAGGGCGTCTAAGTCATTTCCCTGGGCCCAAGTCCAAGCGATTTGTATTTGATATCCTCTCTCTCTCGTGCTGCGTTCTGTAATTCTTCTGCTTCAAAGAACATAAAGCCAGACGCAAAGAAGAAGACACAATGAAACGAACATTTAACTTAGTGGTCACATCAAACATATCTCGATTACAACTATATATTCCTACTTCTACATACACCCCAATCCGATCTTCATTACTGCTTTCAAACATTCAATTTACTTTTCTTTTGTACAGGACTATTAAACTCTTCTTACAAACCTTGTACCAGACATATGAACATTGCTATGATTTTGTATAATACAGAATTTTTTAATATTTGTATAAATGATTATAATATACGAGGGTCATTCAATAAATAAGGTGAATTTTTTGGTATAAGGACATCTACGAGGGTCATTCAATAAATAAGGTGAATTTTTTGGTATAAGGACTTCTAATACAGATAAAAGCTTACATTTTTTTATATTTTTCAACGTAGACTCCTAGCAGTGTCACAAACTTTTCCCATCTGTGCACAAACTTCCGTATTCTCTCAACGTAAAAATTTTTGGACTGATGTCTCAGCCAATCGCTCACAGCACTTTTGACTTCACTTCATCGTCACTTTTAAACTTTGTGCCTCTCGTGAACGCTTTCAAGAGACTAAACAGATGAAAGTCTGAAGGGGTAAGGTCTAGGCTGTAAGGTGGACGAGGGAGCAGTTCCCAGCCCAGCTCGTTGATGGTCTGCACCGTTTGGGCTGCTGTGTGATACAAGACGACTCCATGTGACTGATGACCCATGCGTTTGTTCTTTATGTCTTTCTTGACCTGTCTCAGCAGTTCACAGTAGTTGGCACTGTTCATAGTGCTTCCTTTCTCAAGGAATGAAACGGCGATTGACTGATTCGATCACCTCAAGAGATCTCACTTCTTGGGCCTTCCAGGCCTGTCTTCATCCTCAACACTGCTCCATCCTTCTTTAAACAATTTAGCCCACTTGTAGACATTTTTTTCTGAAATATGTGGCACCATACACAATTGGCATTCTCCTATGAATTTCAACTGGTTTGCATCCTTCAGTAACCAAAAACTTGATAATTGACCTCTGTTCAATCCTGGAGCATGCTTCTTGGTCGGCCATCTTTGTTAATCTCCAAAACTCTCAAAATTTTTTTTTTTTTCAATCTGCAAAAAAAAAAAAAAAAAATTAAACACCTTTAAAAAAAAAGTAAAGGAATTTAAAAAAAAAAAGTAAGCTTTTATCTGTATTAGAAGCCCTTATACCCCAAAAATTCACCTTATTTATTGGATGACTCTCGTACACCATCTTGATCGTTCTTATTTTCACACATCTCTTTAAGTTATAGTGGACTATAAACTTAACAAGTTATAGTGGACTATAAACTTAACAAGACCAAATCAAATACACACACTCCACTATAAACTGGTAACCACAATCTACTATAAATCTGTAACAGTCCACCATAAAGTCACGGGATCAAGATTATAGGTTTCTCTGACGAAGAGAAGTGTTTCCATATCCACACAGAAGATGTCGACTGAAGAAGAAGAATTTTGGCATTCACAAAGATGGTTCTAGAATTTGAACAACAACAAAAGAAAAACAAAAAACAAAAACTAAATGCCGATTCTAACGACAACTAAAAGGAAGTAACTTAAAAGTAAAACATTTAAATCGAACCATCAAGCACGGCACCAACACAAAATAAAAAGTCGAGGTGGTTGGGGGTAAACCAGGTGTTCAAAGTGGTGGTGGTGGTAAGGAAGAGGACTAAGTCAGATGTTAACTTTTAAAAGATTCCTGATTATATATTTTTTACCTGATCTTCTCATAAATATAAAATTAATATTTTCGATCGATTATCCTACTAATTCCAGTTTAATGTTTTGGATTCACTTGAAGTAAGAGATAACGTAAGAATAATGAGGAAATATATGTGCTATTCAAGATGAAACAAAATAAAGAATTTCTTAAACATTTGAAGTTATCAGCAGTTTGTCCCAGGAAAAAGTATTCAAACATTAAAAATGTTAGTAGTTTCGATATTGAATAGAGTTCTTTGAAATTCCGCTGTTCTGATTAGAGACTGATAATGTATCGGCGTGTAATTTAACATCGGAATTATTCAAACGTATGGAACTCTGTGATTCAATGAATGGTCAGGAAAGAAAATGTGTACATTCAGTGGTCGGACACGAAGTAGTATTCAAAGAATGTAAATCAAGTTGACAGAGTTGTTTTCACATAAAGTTATACGAATGTCTTCAACATGGATAAAAAAAAAGATATATTTTAAGGTTTCACATGAAAGTATTAACTTTGGAATTCAAGATAAACATAATATATTTTCACGTACTTGCTTTCACAGCAGAAAGAATCAATCATTGGTTGTCATTAAAGGCTCATAATATATTGGCGTGAAATGGACATCGATGAAGAGCACTGCCTGCTTTCTTTCTCTCTGACACTGACTGACTTCCTTGTCGTGATTCTTTCTTTAAATAACAGCAGAAGTGGCTCAAATGCCCCCGGGAAAATCACATCTCGTGCAGAAATATTTTTTTTTTAGAAATAAATCAGCCAATCAGATTTCGAGTTTTAGAAAAATTAAGAAAGCTGGCTGGAGCCTGCTTTCAAGAAAAGTGCACAAAATTGATCAAGTAAAAATGAAGCGATAAGTAAATTGTCGCCAAGCTGCGATTAGTAAATTTTCCCTATGATAGCTAAATAGTATTTTTTATCCAATGACATTGCGAGTTTGCAAATCGCGAAGAAAAAAAGTTATTCTTATTTCGCATCCGGCCACACACTTACGCGTGGGTTACATAGCAGCACAGATTGGGTTCTATAGCCTTGGTTGGCAACCAGTCTACTGCACAAAGAAATGGTAGCCTACCGTGGGAAAATCTTCTGCCCAGTCATTAATGTCTCTTTTGAGGTATGGTCGGCCCAAGCGCGTATCACGTATGACACTAAAATAACTGACTGATCCTACTAAAAACATTTTTGATTTTGATTTTACTTATTTTTTTTTTGCTCTTCGCTTGAACTGTAAAGATTTTTCCACATGAGATTTGCATAAAGTTTTTATAGAAGATATTATTTCAAAATTTTAAAAATTAATGACAGTAAAGATTTTTTAGATAAATGATAGAAATTTTCATAGATTGAAGCCATGAACAGATTTAGTCTTCCATGCTTAATTTTTAGTATCAGCAGAAAGGCAGTGAGGCTGAAGTCCTTCTTTTGCTTTCCTCAGAGCGCCTTAGATGACCGTAAGATGTAACACAATTTTTTAAAGTTTAATGAAATGAGAGAGAAGTAAAATTTGAATTTGAAACAGATAAATTGAGAGTAGCCTCCCCTTAAATTGTAACATACCTTTTCCACTTTTTATCTAAGAGATTAAGTGATTATTTTATGCGAGCACATACACACAAATTCATAGTAATTGTTTTGATCGAACTTTCCTGTTTGATACTTCGACTTTAAACGCGGTACGAGATTGGCAACTAGGTCTAATTTTATTTTTAAAACTGTTGAAATTGCTAGAACGCTTTTTCTCGTACTTCTTGCTTGTGAAACTCTCTTCCTGTCTCTTGCTTTCCAGTCAGCTTTGATTTTCAAATATACAAATAAATATGCAGGGTCAATTATCTTCTTTCTTCTTAATTCCTGTTCTTTTATTGTTCCCACTCTTTAGCAATGCTTTCTTTTTCTTTTTCTTATCTTCTACACTCTGTATCTTATTGTATCTTAATGGCTTTATTGCCTTTCTTAGGGTGAAATTATTTTTAAAAAAATGTGTTTATATTCATTAATCTTATGAAATTAAATTCCGTTATATCAGTACTTAATTAATAAGATTAACCCAATTGAATGCAACTTATGCAAAAATATCTAAATAAAAGTATTTAATAATTACCTAAAAGTACCTATTATTTATCTAAATAATAGTACCTAATAATTACTTAAATGTACCTAATTAATAACAGTTTGCTGTATGTTTCTTACTTTTCAAATTTACAACTTCCAATAAAATACAAAAGAGATTTTTCAATTCATACGCACAAAGAAACCAATAAAGAAAAAACACAAAAAATAAGAAAAATACTAATGTCTTAAAATAAATTAAATACATGCAAATACATTGTATTTTTTAATTTCAATATTTGTAAAAACTTTTGATGCATTTACATTATCTGGTGACCCAGAACATTTAGTTATAAACTGACAAAGGCTAAAATGTACAATGTATAAAGTTTGAGTTTTAGCTTTAATCTAGAAAAAAAAAAAATAGTGTACATACTGTGGTGCAGTGTCTAGGAAGGTAGGGATTATTAAGCAATAGCAAATACACACACACACACACACACACACACACACACACACACATATATTTGACATCATCACACACACACACACATATTTGACATCATCACACACACACACACATATTTGACATCACACACACACACACACACATATATATATGTCAGATTAGATAAATTGCAAACAATATGTTTGCTTATTTTTAATAAAATCCATTCATACTCATGGATAATCTTTTGCGTATTACAATCAAAAGATGTCACAAATGAGCTGTAATGTTAACAGATGTTATTTTCATTAATTTCTTAAGGTACCCAAGTACTTTCAACTTCTTTCCGAGGTTATCTTCAGGGGTGTGAAGATTATTTAATCTGACATTTTTAAAAGAAAATTTGCTGCCTAAATACACAAATTTTAAATTATATATATATATATGTAAAAATAAGACAGACACGTTATTCCATGGTTAACCATGGAATAACAAACCATCTTCAGCTTCTGTCTTTATATATATATATATATATATATATATATATGTGTGTGTGTAAGGTAATGATGT